>PVHY01013609.1:8465-40959 GCA_004024945.1 Uropsilus gracilis | reverse complement strand
GTGGGGGCCGTTTGCTTGTAGTATAGTTTTCCAGCCTTGCACCTTCAGTCTATGCTTATCCTTAGCGATCAGGTGTGTTTCTTGGAGGCAGCAGAATGTTGGGTTCTGTTTTCTGATCCAGTCTGCATTTCTTCGTCTTTTGACTGCTGAGTTTAGACCATTGACGTTTAGGGTGATTATTGATATTTGCGATTCTAACGGTTTCCTGGTGTTCATTTAAGGTTTATTTTGTGTTTTTGTTTCTTGTATTTGATCTTCTTATGGTTTTGGTCTTGAGGCCTCCTGCAAAATTTCTTGGAGTTGGGGTTTAGTGGTAGCAAATTTCTGGAGACTTTGCTTGTCAGAGAAGGTTCTAATTTTTCCTTCGTAGAAGAAGGATAGCTTTGCAGGGTAGAGTATTCTTGGCTGGCACCTTTTTCTTGGAGTTTTTTGTAGATGTGGCTCCATTCTCTCCTTGCCTGGAGTGTTTCTTCAGAAAAATCTGAGGTCAGTCTAATGGATTTTCCTTTGTAGGTTGTCTGTTTCTTTTCTCTAGCCATTGTCATTATTTTTTCCTTATCTTGGTTCTAGAAAGTTTTACGATGATGTGTCTTGCTGTGGCTTTTCTTTCATTAAAGTAGTTTGGTGTCCTTTTGGCTTCTTGTATGTCTATATTTATTTCCTTCTTCAGATTTGGAAAGTTCTCCTCTATTATTGTTTTGAACAGCCTTTCAGTTCCCATAACTTTCTCCTCTCCTTCTGGGATTCCTATTACACTTATGTTTCTTTTCCTTAAGGAATCTGACATATCTCTTAGCTTGTCTTCAGTCCTCATACTTTGTTTCTCTCTCTCTTTTTCTTTCTTTGTCCTCTCTATTTCTGTATCCTCAAGTGTGCTGATTCGTTCCTCTATTTCATTTATTCTACTGCCATGGTTTTCCTGTGAGTTTTTGAGCTCATCTATTGCAACCTTTAAATCTTGAGTCTCTTTCAATTTCAATTTTAGGGATTCATTTTCATTCTTTAGTTCGTTGATTAGGGTATGCATATTAATGCTTTCTTTTTTATATGTTTCTATTTCCTCCCTTAGTGCATTAATTGCTTTTATCATACTGTTGTCCTTTTTTTCTAATTCTTCTCTTAATTGCTGGAGTGCATTTAACATGTTAATAGAGGAATCTTTTTCTGAGATGCAAATCATTTCTTTGGTGATTTCTGGAGATTGTCCTTTCTTTGTTGGCGATGGATTACTTCCTGTAGGGCTTGCTTGCATGTTTAAAGTTTTTCTCTTTACTGTGTTTTGCTTTCGAACCTGTTCTACATATTGAGAACCTATGGATCTTGTGTTGGTTGGCATGTTGATGGGAGTGTATTCCAGGTTGAAAGTAGATCTGTACTTTAGCTTAGTTTAGTAATTTGCGCGAGTGACCTCCAGCAGCTAACCTAGTGTGGGCAAGGTGGGCGGGTTTCTGGAGGAACCTGGAGGCGGGGCTTGGCTCCCAGGGGTGGTGGAAGTGGCGTGCGGCGAGGGGGTTGGCTCCCAGGGGCGGCGGAGGTGGCGTGCGGCGAGGTGGACCCTCCCAGGGGCCTGGAACCGGCGCCAATGACCTTCAGCAGCTATCTAACCTGAGGGTGGGCAAGATGGGCACGTCTCCGGAGGAACCTGGAGGCGGGGCTTGGCTCCCAGGGGTGGCGGAGGTGGCGTGCGGTGAGGGGGTTGGCTCCCAGGGGCGGCGGAGGTGGCGTGCGGCGAGGGGGACCCTCCCAGGGGCCTGGAGAGGGGGTTAATTTTAACAGAAAAGAATATAACTGGATATGAAGAACTACCGATATGCTGTCTTAAACTTTATGACAACATAGAGCTGAAGTTGTATTTTCATGTATATGAATCAGTTATTCTCTGTTCTAGCGTAACATACAAGCAGAAGACAGGATCTTATTGCTAGTCATCAGCACTATTTGCATATCTTAAAAGGAGTCTGTAGTTTTCCTTACCTTGCTTATTTTTTTTATTTTTCATGTTAAGTATATGTGTCTGAAAAATCAATAAAGTGTAATATGTATAAAATATCACTGATAGGAGATAAAGTCCCAGATAGTTCAGTAACTTGTTCAAATGCATGGGTAAAATAGTTTCAAATACCACATAAACAATTCCCTGCCTAATAATTTAAGAAGTTAATCATCTTTGTGGCTTTTCTAAAAGACACATTTCTAGTTTAGTTTCTTTTCATGATGGTTTATTCATATCAAATCCATCAGTTCAAGATTGATTACAGGATTCCTAGTCATAGCCTCAGATTTATGTAAGACTCTTAGAATAAGCTACCCCTTGAAGCTTCTGCCTATGGGGGCTGTGAAACAAGTGCTGACCCAATCTACTAAGCAAATGAAAATAATTACAATTTAAACAATTTTTACAAGAAGTGCGTGTTTTAAGAAATGAATTCTTGGCTCGCAAACTAAAAAGTAAATTTATTCTGCACTTAATGGGACAAAAGCAAACTCCTGCAGACTTAAGTTGATACATTCATGAGAGTAAATTAAAGAATGTCTTGATTTTTATTTCTTGTAGCTTCTATATTTTCATTAAACTATTTCCTGATAAATCTCTGGAGGCTACCATTTTTGTGTGTATGTGTGTGTGTGTACAGCTATATATGCATATGTATATGTATATGTATCTGTATGGAGATAGACATTATCATGTCAAATCAAAGTATCAAATGTTGCCTCAATATGGTTTAATTTGAACTTAATTATCTAAAATTGCAGCCCCCTCACCAGAACTCACCCCACATTTCTGCTCTTCCCTTTTTTTTTGCTCTATATTTGGCATCTCATTTATTGCCCTAAATATTTATTTATTCAGTATGTATATTTTTTTAAGTTGTATTTTCTCATTTCTAGGTGAGTTCCATGAATGTAATGAAGTTTCAGTTTGTAAAGAAAATATTATCAATTGACTTCTTAATATTAACATTAATGTACCCATTTTAGCAATATATTATATGTAATGACTATAAAGGAGCTGATTCTGGAAATGAATAAGCAATAAAGGTAGAATGGTAAAGTGTAAAATTCAGAGAACTACCCATGTGAGTATCTTACCTCTTTTCATCCTTCAAGTGATCACATTCTAATTTTGTGCCTGGGAAGTCAGAGATCTGAATTTAATAAATTCAAATAAGCCTAAGGACAGTGAGAAATGTATCCAGAATTGCTCAAACTTAGCGCACAAATGTAATTACTTTTATTATTTCACTTTTGCACTTTTTTTTTGACTTTTGTTTCACACCTGGATTTGTAGGTGACTTAGTAAATGAAATGCTGATTTCCAGGGGTATAATAGGCCATTGATATGTGTTGTGTACATGTGTGTTCAATTTGTTTGTTGAGTGGTTTAACA
This sequence comes from Uropsilus gracilis, assembly GCA_004024945.1. Classification (NCBI taxonomy): domain Eukaryota; kingdom Metazoa; phylum Chordata; class Mammalia; order Eulipotyphla; family Talpidae; genus Uropsilus; species Uropsilus gracilis. The sequence continues at coordinate 37,571 of PVHY01013609.1, read as the reverse complement.
TTTTGACAAATGCAGAATTTGAGTAGTGTTTGTAAACTGTAAAATTCTAACAATTTTATAGGAGACTTGTTTGGTCAAGTCAATTCTCAGATTTTAATCTTTTTTTTGTGGTTACCTAAGTTAGATAAATATTGACTTTGCTAAGTCAAAGCCTCCCTTCAAAATGTTCACTGAAAGGGAAAATTACTCAACTTTATGCTGCTTTTATTTGTATTATGTACTTTCTTGTTTCTGTTGACTGTGTAATGAGTAACTACAGGGCATGTTATTCATTTCTGAATCTTATTTGAGAATGCACATTTAACATTTATAGTGATAAATAGTATTAAACAGTGGAGAGGGAAAACATACAAACTGCATATATACAGCAAGGTTATATTTAAATAATCCTGTAGTCTTGATGAGTCATGAATTCCAAATACATTCCTGCTACCTTTAAGTAAAATACAGTCCTTTACTGATATTTAACATTTTCAGACTGAAAAAGCATAATGCCTATTTAAATGAAAGACTGGATAGCAAACAATTATTTTTCTTTGTGTATCTGACTCTTCCTACTCCATACTATTCTTACATTTCCTTAATTCTTTCTTTTACAGATTTCAATAGCCTAATAGCAATCACCTCAGGGAAGCATTTTATCTTTGCAACATTACTAAGATATACTTGATAAATAAAAATTATATAGATATGATACAACATGATCTTTATTTATCTTTTTTATTTTTTAAAATATATATATATTTCACATCAGTGTAATCCTTGGGGGTCACCTATCACCTCCCCTTCCTGGCTGCTCCAACTGCCTCCCCCCCAGAGTTGTGTACTTGCATTTGGTTTTCCATATACTAGTGAAACTATTTGGCTTCTGTCTTTTTCCTTCTGACTTGTTTCTGCCAATATGACTTCTAGATACTTGTTACCATAAAATTGTCAAATTTGTCATTTTTAATTGATGCATAATATTCCATTGTGTATATATACTACATCTTTTTCATATATTTATCTGGTTATATGAATTGTATGACTAAGGTATTAAAAATGTGTTCAATTTAGTAATATTTTATCAAGTAAATATTTCCATAAATATCTACTTAACATTTAAATGTCAGTATTGCTAAGGATACAGTTATATCTCAAACTTGTTCCTTACTTTAAGGAACTCACCAGTTTAGAAGAAATGAATGAAAACCTTAACTTTCCCAGGACAATCCTAATGTTAATGAATAGTTTGGTTACAGATCACAGTGCAGTGTTTTCATAATATATTTATCATATCCAAGAGATTGCCTTGAGCAAAGAGAAGTCAAATTCATCTTGTGCCACACCCTGGCTTAAGCCTGCATTTCTAAATTACCTAAAGATCCTGGAGTGAATTGGTTGATGCCTCCAGGCCTTTGCAAGTGTTCTATGTACAATGTTCTACCTACCCTTCTTGTGCAATTATTTTTGTTCTTTAAAAGTCAGCTCTGATGTCAACACTGGAACAAGCCTTTTCAAAATTATATCACTCCATTTTTAGAGCTAAACCTGCAATCAGCATGCTCCCTTTAATTCTCTTTTGAAAATTTTTTGAGCTCCTTTAAAATCCACAGTTTAGGATTATTCATCCCCCAGGCTGGTTCATAAATAAGAAACTCAATAGGAAAAATTGAATGAAATTTTTAGAATGTAATCTAATATTTTTATTTTTTATTTATTTAATTTTTTTTTGAGACTGTAAAACTGGGAAAAACCCAAGTGATTGTAAAACCCCCTTTAAGACTAAAACCTAAAGTATTAACCACTAGGCCTAAAAAAGTTGGCTTGAGATACAGGTATCTCAAGGTCGAAGTGAAAGTGGGTATCCTGAAAAAGACTTTTTGCCTTGACTTAAACACATACAGGCCTGCTTCACTCCACAAAGCCATTCACCTTAGCAATTGATTTTAACTTTAAGTAGACACACCTATGCCTGCTTCTCTCCCTAGGAAGCAGGCTTACAAGCAGATTACTTTAACATTGTCCAAAACCTTTCTTAGCATTGTCCAAAGTCCTTTCCCCAGATTGCCCAAAAAATCCTCAGTCTCTTAGTCCTGATCATCTCACCAATGTCAGCCAGAGTTCCTTTCCATGTGTTTGGAGACATCTTTCTTTGGCTGCTCCTTTGGCATGCTCCTCCTTGTCTTCCACACTGTCTTCTCCTTGTCAACTTCAGGTAGCAGGAACTTCATGGTACAAGTTCACTTTCTTTTCAGGCCTAACTTTTGCACAGCCTCTTTCAGACACAATTCAAACTCAGCAAAACAAACTCCAACATGGAGTTCAAATCTGCAAACTTCTTAACTGCATTTAGCACATATGCTGCCAGCCTAGGTCAGCCAAAGGCTGAAGGCCCCAGGCCTTTGCCAAGTCCATATGACTCACATCTTTACTCTACAAGATGGCCATCTCTCCTCCATTGAATCTCTCTATCTGATGTCCATATTGCCCCAACCCTTCTCTTTGTTTTCACACCCTTTATATATCCTGATTTCCCACCTTCCAGGAAACCTGTGTCACCTTTCTCCCTCTTGCATCTCCCTGGAGGGAAATTCCAAATAAGGTCATTCTCACATTTTAGCATCTGTCCTTGAAATCTGCAATCTTAAAAAGGAGACAATGGGGGGGGGGTGCGGTGTAGCACACCCTATCATTAGGAGACTCAATTAGGTCTTTGTAGAACTTTTCCTAACTTTTGTTAACTCAAGGACAGGCTGTGTGAGTGGGAAAAAGGCAAGATAATAAGCAGACACAGCTGTCTACCCCAAAGCGGGAAGAAAACAGCTTGTCTGGAAGAAAAAGAACTTATCTGAGGTGAAAGGCCTAGTCCCATGGAGGTATTATTTCTTAGGGATGTCCAGAGTGTCATAGATTGTATTTTATGCCAATTTTGTGTAGTCTATGCCAATTTTGTACCATGTCACGCAGGAAACTGCCTCTATATTGGAAATGTATTTTGAGCTTTTGTAAAACCTATAAAATGCCTGTATTAACGAAGCCCAGGGCCTTGGGTCCGAATTTCCTTCTAAGACCAAGTGCCCTCAGCTGAGTCTTTCAATAAAACTTTTCTATTTGCCTATTTCTCTGAGAGTCTGTTTGCGGCGGCTTAACAGAGACTAGGTCTAGCTAGGTATTTTTGCCCCTGGAACCGCAGGCCCGTGTTGCCCGTGGTACCACAGAACTCAAGCAACCCCAGCCTCAGCTTCCCAGGAAACTAGAATTACAGGTGCACGCCACCACACCCAGCTATTTTTTTGGGACTAGGTCTCGCGGTGTTGGCCTGGATGGGACACGAACCCCGATCCCCAGACCCCGCTGCGACTCCATAAGCTATCGTTTACAGGCACGTGCTGCTGTGCCGGGTGCCGGCTAATCTAATATTTTGAAAACATAATAGTCTCAGGTAGTGAAATGCTAGCTTTCTTTCTAGAGCAGACTAATCACCACAGATTGTGAATTATTATACAATGCTGTACTTTAGTGTTTGTTTTTGCTTCCCCTTAGGAAAAAATGATCAAAAATTTTGCTTAAATCTAGGTGGTCTTTGCTTTGAATTCTTTTTATTTTTTCTCCCTGTAGTCAGCTAGTTTCATGTAGTGTCAGTATACCTACATTTAACACTCTACTTCCTTTCAAATTATATTCTAATCTTTGGACTGAGAACTGATTCTATTAGAAAAATGTAATCCAAGATTGTTACAGACTCACCTACAAAGGGCTCAAATTTAGTTAAAAAATTTTGTAACAATTTTATATTATTGTTTTCAAGTCTTTTAATTTGTTTTTGTCTGCAAGTGTATTCTAGGTGTTGATGTCTCTGGAACTCTTGAGTTCTGTTTAAGTGGTGTATATTTCTGAATTTCATACCTACTCATTTTGCTTTTGTAGTCATCCAGTTATATAGTGCAAAGGTTTAATAATTTTAGTGTTTAATATATACTTCTTTGAAATGGATATATTAACATCTACATTTTTATATTAAAATTTATAATGAAGGGGATACTTGCAGTTACACACATAATTAAATATTTTCTTATTGAACATTTAAATATGTTCTAAAATCTATTTTTATCCACTTGGAAAGCTATGTATTGCTAACATGTATTTATTGAACACTTTGTATGTCTCAGGCACTGTGTTGAATATGTGGGTTACCTCATAATCCTAAAAGTAAATATTGCTTATTTTATAGATGTGTTCTAACCCATCTAGTTTTAGTATAGTCTAGTTAGTTCTAACTAAGCTCAGAAATTAAATCTTTTAAAAAGACAGCTAGCTAGCACAGGTTGCAGGATCCATGTTAATCAACTTTGAAAACATTTTTGAAAATATTTAAGCTTTCCAGTTATGATTTACTCACTAGCCCATTAATAATTAATACTTTTTGATAATATATTTATTGTTGATATATAATTCATATACCATACAATTCATCCTTCTTCAGTCAACCAACCAACCACTTTCTCACCAAAGAACTATTCCTTCAGTCCTAGGCAACCACAAATCTATTTTCTGTCTCTAAAGATTTGCCTCTTCTAGACAGTTCTAATAAATGGAATAAGACAATATGTGTTCTCTTCTGCTGTTTTTTTCATTTAAATAATATTTATATTTCAAAGTTCATTCATGTTATAGTTGTATTTCTATTTTATTGCTGAAAATACTCCATTGCATGGACATAGCACACTTTATGCATTTATCTTTTGCGGGACATTTAGGTTGTTTCCCCTTTGGACTGTTGAGAACAATGGTGCTATTGCTCACATTTATTTGCAAAAATATTTAAAATATTTGGAAGTGTCCCTTTTATACTGGATGTGGAAAAATATTACACAAGGAATTCTGAAAACGGGTCTACTTTAGCTTTGAAAGTTAATTCCATGTTCATTAAGAGATTTGACTAAAGTTCTTTTATCTTTTATAGTCAATCATTTTATACCTTTTGTCTTTTTCAAGTGTTTGTACTAAGACTTAACTTCAGCAGCAGAAGGAAACATTAGGTCATTGCACTGTAAATTCTATATTGCAGCGAGGAAGTGCATTCAGTACTTCAGAACTGTAATTCATTTTAATCTTAAAGTTTTTAAACTAATGTAGTCTACTCTATGGCATTAAAAACACTCAAAACTTCCATTTAAACCGCTCCTCTTTGGAGAAAAGATGCTCTCCATCATATCAAATGATTAAAAAGCTAATAAAAAATAACCAGAAAATTATGGGTTGTGCTGAGAACATTTCCATTTCTCCTTGTTTTGAATTACTTCCGGTGGAAACTAGGGAGTTTCTAAAATCTTGCCATTTAGAGTGTGGAGATTGACTCTAAGATTGACCTTGCTTCTCCGTTATGCAAAGACCAAATTTAAGATTCAAGAAAATCCTAGCTGATCACTTTGACACACTTGACAAGTGGAAAAAACACTGTTCTTTGACCACTCTCCTGATTATATGGGGTTTTGGAGTGGGGTGGGAAGGAAACTTCGGATAAAAATTCGGATAAAAATTCGATAAAAAAACACACACTGCTGGTGGGACTATAAACTCGTCCAGCCACTATGGAAAGCAGTATGGAGAACCCTCAAACAAATGAAAATGGAATTACCATTTGACCCAGCAGTTGCACTTCTGGGAATCTACCCAAAGGAGACCTCAATGTGGGTACAAAAGGACACCTGTGCTCGGATGTTTATTGCAGCACTATTTATAATTGCAAGGACATGGAAACAAGCCAAATGCCCCAGAACAGATGAGTGAATGAAAAAGATGTAGTATATATACAAATGGAGTATTATTCATCAATTAAAAATGACAAATTTGATGAATTTATGGACACCTGGATGTACCTAGAAGAAATCATTCTAGCAGAAACGAGCTAGATAGAAAGGGACAGAAAACAAATGGTTTCACTACTATATGGTCAACCAAATGAAACTACACAAGGGGAGAGTGGGGACCAGCTGGAGCCGGTGGGAAGGGGAGGTGGTGGGTGACCCCCAGGGACTGAAATGATGTGAAATATATATAAATAAATTTTAAAAATTCGGCAATTCGCTATTTGCTTAAAAGCTAATTTTTGACGTTAAAGCGGGGGTGGGGGGTGGTAAGGGGATAACATACAGAAATACAGTTAGAAGTTGTTATAAGAAACAGCTACACTTGGGAAAAATTCGCAACTCAGAAAGTGATCCTTAGACAATTTCTATTTATGCAAGAGAAAACAGTGCATGAAGTTTGGACTGCTTAGACGTCTCCTAGTATACCGCTGGCTATGGCAACCTTCGTAGGAACCCGGAAGAGCGACTGGAAGGGCAGGTGTTCGTAAGTTATTGTCTGCGCCTGCGCGGATCCACCGCTTCCGCGTAGTTTGTGAGGCCCGGATTGAGGCGGCCGAGGGACGCGCCGTTGCCATGGCAGCCGGAGCCTGGCTACCTAGGGAGCAGATGCTGGGGTCTCCCTGATCTCATTGTCAGAGCTTAGAAAGAGAAGGAGAGGAGAGCTACCCCGGCCATCTCTGAGACCCCAGCTGCTGCATCTTTTACAGGCAGGAGGGGCTAAAGAGGGAAAGAAGGGAAGATATGATACGGAGATATTTATGGCGGGAGAGAGGGTAAAAGGGTAAAGGTCTGGTACGATGGGTGGAAAAGTGGGGCGAGAAGGTAAGGGGAGAAGCTTCCTATGGAGCCTTCTCTTTCTAAGGTTGGACTCCAAGGAGCCTGGCGCTGGTGGGGACTCCTGGCAAAACGACTTGCTTTGTAAAAGGAAAACCCCTTTGAGGGTAGCGCTGTCTTCAAAGCTTGTAGTAGTCTTTCCCTTCTCAAAGTATTCATCCTTGGGAGGAAAACTAGCTCCTGAATTGTAGCTAGTCCCACCAATAGGTTAAGGTATTTGTGTAGGCAGTGGTACCCTGATACGCTGGGTGCAAATTAAATTGATTACCTAATGTTTGTAACCTATTTATCATCCTTCTTTGTGACAGATTATGAATTAAAAACGATACTTTTGTAATTACAGTTTTGGGATTATGTAGCAGGAAGAATGGGTTAGATGGTCACACGATGCTAGGGATTAGCTTTTGCCTACCTATGTTAAAAGGTCTTCTTGATATTCTTTTCAGTTTTCTTAGATTTTAAGTTAGCATATGTATAAAAGGCTCGAGATAAGACCAGTCAATGAATTAGGTTAAAGTACTTCTCAATCTTATTTAATCCTAAAAGAAAGTTATCAAAATTGCGTCTAAAATTTAGGTCATACTCACATGGGATTTAGCAGACACCCAGGAGGAAGGAATTAATTTCTGTCTTCTTACTATAGTTCTTCATTATTAACAGGGCGATTCTGGTCTGAACCACATACAAAGATTTTTTTTTTAACTGATGATAAACATTGGGACTTGAAACTATTAAGCGCACAAGGAATACGTGTTAGAAGATTGAGTTCGTGCAAAATGCATTTTTTGTTCCAGCATGTTTACTGAGTACCACCATATGGCTTAGTACCCTGGGGAAGAAGATTAAAACAACTGAAGAGGATTGAATATCCTGTGACGCATTTGAAAAAGGCTTAAGGGACTTGGTAACAAGAATTTATCATTCATGTTCATTGTTTACTAGGGAACAAGTAATACATTTTTTTCCAAGTTATATAAAAAGAATGGCACTTCAAATTTGATACAATTTCTGTTACTTCACAGGGTCACTTCAACTCTGACTTTTTCATTTCAATGATGGCATGATAACATGTTTTATAACAGATATTATGTATAACTTCCAATTATTTTATTTACTATGCTAATTCTGTGTTTTAGTTTTAAATTTGAATTTTCAGATGTGTGAGACTCAGTAAATAATAAAGCATGTCTATGAAAGTTTTCAGGGACTCAAGGGGAAAGCACTGAAGAATTCCATAGAAATTGTATTTTAACAATTAGTTATATGACTTACATATCTTAAAATAATAACTTGCCTACTCTGAAAGGGGAACTGATTATCCTTAGGGATTTGTGACTGTAACAAATGATATTATTTATGTATTTTGGATCACTGAATTTTATTGTGTTCCACATCATTCATTGCACCATTCCTTTAAAAAATATTTATATATAAATTTCACATCTTTGTAATCCCAGGGATTCACCCCTCTCCATTCCTCCCCACCATTCTTTTTAATTTGTGGGTAGGTACACACAACAGTTTACTTGATTTAGCCTGTTAGCTGCTGGAGGGTGGTAAATAAACATACTGAAATACTGATTTTGGTTACTCCAGGTTACCTCAAAATATTGTTCTCAGTCTCTCATATATAAGTAATTGAAGCCTTATTTTTTAAAGTTCCATTTTTATTCACTTAAAACTTTAATCTCTAAAAGGAATTATAGTTTGCACATTAGAAATAGTTCTAATCATCTGGATAATTAGGTTGACTACTTAACATTCAATGTACTTAAAACTCTTGAGATGAAAGGATCAATATCAAGAATTATCCTGAAAAAAGATACATTTAAATGAAACAAACTTCAGAATTTTTTTTAAGTGTTGACTTTGATTATTTAGGCACTGATTATTTACTTTAATATGATTTATCGTGGTACCACACATTTGCTTTTATTTTCATTTAATTAATTAATTTATTTTTTGAGAGTAGGTCTCACTATTTTTGCCTGTGGAACCGCAGGCTCACATTGCCCGGGGTACCACAGACTCAAGCAATCCCAGCCTCAGCTTCCCAGGTAGCTGGGATTACAGGCATGCACCACCACATCCAGCTATTTTTTGGGACTAGGTCTCACTATGTTGCCCTGAGCGGGACTCGAACCACGATCCCTAGCCCCAGCCGCTTCATAGGCTGAAGCTTAAAGGCACGCACCACCGCGCCCAGCTTTTTTGCTTTTAAATTCACTTGCTTTTCATGAATTAACAGCTATTTGCTAATTCAAATCTTAAAGAAAAAGTTAAAAGAAACCTTATAGGTCGTCTAGCTCAGTCGTTTCTCTAAAGCTTTTGAAACAATCTTGCAGTGGTCCTCTTCTCAGCATATATAAACATTTCCCTTGTTAGGGACTGCACCGCTTCCATAGGCAGCTCAGGTCAATTCAGGACAAGTTTGGAAACAAAAATCCTGTCTTATCTGGTCCCCAAATTTGTCCCTGAGTCTTCAGTCCTTAATACTAGTTTTACTGTTTAAAATTTTACAATTCCAAGTCTAGATTCACATGGCAATCTTTTCAGTTTTGTAGAGTAGTGAGGACTTTCCCAAATCTTTGTTCCTTAGGCTAACATTCCTAGGGTTTTTCAGCTATTCCTGAAAATCTGATTTAATGCATGTTACTTCTAAAGTCTGCCTTCTTCCCTCTCTTCTGTCTCCCTCTCTTGCTTAATTCCTATCTAAACAAGTTCCAATCAATCTGCTATAAAATTGTAGGAAACTGGATTTAGTGTTTCATATTATATAAATCTCCTCTCTAATTTGGACTTTGAAGCTCATATACATTTTGGATGTTCTTACTTTAACTTATTTTGAACCTGCTATTGACTAAAAGCTACCATCATTTTTTTTCACAGATAGCACTGAAAAAACATCACCTCTTTGTTTAGCTAGTGCTTATGCAGCAATTGGAAAGATGTTCTTCGATATGCTTTGACTATCATTTTATGGCAAACAGTGGAAGGAGAAACATAAATTTTGCTTAGTAAAATTGGCACTGGGTTAGGCTTTTTGACAAAGGTTTGGGAGACTAAAATGAAGCTAATGGTTAAAGCTAAGTTTATAAACCATTTACTAAGGCATAGTTAGACTTTCATATCCTTAAAATGTGCTTAGTTCTTATACGTTCTTGAAATATGTATTTCTACTTCCAGAGTCTGATGTTAAGAGAAAGAAAAGGCCTGGGTCCCAGGTGTTTGGGGCTTTAAAGATCAGATTTCTACAGTTTTGGATCTAAAATTCTATTTACATTTGGAGATCATTGCTTTTTGTCATTGTTTAACTCAGTAGTAGAAAGTATGCCTATTATTGCTGTATATTTCTACTTGTGGCTATTTATTGATAATTAGATCTATACACATAATTTTTTCTTAAATCCTTTTTTTTTTTTGAAAGATAATTGACGCCTGCCCACTCCTTCCAGTCCCTTCATCAGGACTATTTAGTCTAGTGGACAATTCTATGAATGAACATGTTTGGTCTTTCTCATGCTGTTCTCTTTGTCTGCAGAAACCAATAAACTCTTGTATTCAGTATTCAAAATTCAGTCTTTTCTTGATATTTTCAATTTCAGATAAACTACTTCTCTACTTTTCCTTCTACTGTCCTTTATAAATACATTTCTTCCATCTACTTATATTTTCAGTATATGTTTTTCATCATATTTTTAATTTATCTGCTTTGTTTATGTTTGTTTTCTATATCAGACTGCAAGTACCTTACAGGGAGGTCTATTTTACAGTAATGTAACAGGAATAGTGAAGGTGTGAAACAAATGTTTGCCAAAGTTGTAATATATATGTGTGTGTGTATGTATTTGCATATGTAATATGATTTGCTTACATATATAGATACATCATAGCTAAAGTATAAATATTTCTTTTGTCTGAAAATTTTACAAAATATTAGCAGGCTAGGAATTAACTTCCAGTTGTAGATAACTTTAGTTCTCTTAGAAATGATTGAATTTATGTACCATTTTCACACTGTCATCTGAAATTCCTATTATCACTATCTTCCAGATAGTACTAGGCATCATAGTTTTTTTTAATGGAAAAATATTTTTCTTTTTTTCCCCCACCCTGCCCTGAAAACATATTTTTATTTACAGTTGGCAGCAGTTTGATTTCTTAGAAATCAATATTTACCATAATTAAGAATCAGTTGTTACTCATATCACAAATTCATAAAATTTACTGAAAGGATTGAGAAACAGAATGGGCATTGACATAGTTGTTCGTATGTGAACATGAAAATCAGACTGAGACTGAAAAGCTAAGTCTTTTGTTTTGGAGTGGACAAATGATTATAATGATTAGCAGGTGATGTGGAAAATTCTTCTCTAAACTTTAGATAGTCTTGTCTGTCTTTTTTCATCTCTTTGTAAACTAGGTTTTCAATAATTGTGGAAAAGTAGGATGGTTGTTAGGGATGGTACAACTGGTAAATGATCATTCTAAGTTTATTTTAGGGTTTCATGTTTATTCTAAACTTTCCATGTTTTGTTTTTCTTTTGTGTTTTTATCTTATCTGTGCTATCAATCTCTATACTCTGTACAACCCCTCAAGGGCAGGACATAATGTACTTTATTTCTTTTAAATTTATAGCATTATTTCATAATGAAAAATGGATGAAATAAACATAAATAAAGATACTGATTCCAAAGAAAGTGGAGAATATGAAGATGACTTTGAAAAGGATCTGGAATGGTTAATTAATGAAAAAGAAAAAAATGATGCCAGCTTAATAGAGGTATATATAAATTACCAACAGCATTTATAATAATTACATTAACAAAGTACTTTGTAATTACTGAAGTTTCACATATATTGTTATCATCTAAACCTCACAAAATTCTTTTGATGTGCACAGAACTATGCTAAGGTATAGGGCTACTTAATGACAGCTTGCTAATTAGAGTGATTATTAATGAGAGATAATTGGAGAATTAGCACTTCTCATAAAGGCAAATTTTTAAAAATTAGAATGCATAATATATAAATGAATATATTGCATCAAAAATAGTTTTTACTTTATATAGTATAAACATAAATAGGGTTATAATATAAACACCATAGGGTTATAATATATATTACAAAGCCAGATCCTAAAGAAACTATCTTTCAGCTAAGATTTGAAAATTTAAGAGTAAATTAGCTCTTCAAGGCAAAAAATATAGAGGAAAAAGTAAAGTGTCAAAGACTGAGTTTTTGGAATACTTGTAGGAAAAAGCATGTTGATTTAACATGATCATATACTGTTTATCAGATATATAGAAGGGAAATGAAAGAAAATGAAAGTAGAGAAATTTAAGTGGTTAAAGTAAGTAGTAATTCCCATAGAACTGTTTTAGAAGGAAAATTGTCTAAGGAAGAGAAACAAATTCATTGCTAGGAGTGAAGTGTTTGATGTATATGTGTGGGAAGACATAACAACTTCACAGCAGCTCTCTTCAACCACTTAAAATTCTCTTCTTTTGTTCCATCACATCCTTTCTGATAGCCTCCTCTGGGAGAGTTAGGCATTGCTAAGATGGCAAGTAAGCAAACTTTAAACTAGTTAGAAACAGAAGCTATAGAATTTTGTGATAATACTGGTTCATGTAGAATTTAAAAAAAGTTGAACCATGTTATATGTTAGTGTTTAGCATAGAGTTTTGGAACGTCTGAGGGTCATTGAAGAAGGAAAATTTTACCTGGAATTTGGACATGGGTTCAAACAGGAAATAGCAACAACAATGAAAAGATTATAAGAATCTTATAATGACAAAGATTTGATGAAAGACCTGTAAATGATCTTGGGGAAAAAGATACTTTAAGAATGCAAATATAAGTAGAAAACATTCAAAAAATTCTTCTGAAAATGTAAAGGGAAGAATGTTTTTTAGAGAATATTAAATATTTGAATTACCTTTTCATGCATAAAATTAACAAAATTATAAAGTATCAGTGTAGCATTTAGAAATATTAAGTTCAAACTGAAAGTTAAAATTTTATGAAGTACTGTTCTCACATGTATTTTCCTAGGAGTTTTTATTGGTTAGAATATTGTGGGCAAAATAGGAACAAGAAAGGTGTACATTTTCTCACTCATAAATTATGAATCATTTTAGATTTCTGCATGTAAATGGACAGAGTCACAATTTTTATCAAAAAAGAGAACCTCATGTCTCTCTTTTTTAGATGGCTTGTGGGAATGAAGAGAATATTAACCAGGAATCAAAAGATAGCATAACAGAAAAAGATCATACAGACCAGCTTTCCAATCCTGAAAACTCTTTGATAGATGGAGTTTTACCAAGAAAAAATGACTTCATCTCTGTACCCAGTAGTCAATCTTTGGATCCCATATCAGATTCAGATAGTGAAAACTCTTTCCAGGAATCAAAATTGGAAATTCAGAAAGAGCTGGAGGAGGATGAGGATGAGGAATTAAGGAGATATGTTATGGAGAAAATCATAGAAGCTAACAAACTTCTACAGAGTGAAGAACCAGTGAATGATAAAAGAGAGCGAAAACTTAAATTCAAGGACAAATTAGTTGATCTGGAAGTTCCTCCACTGGAAGAGACTGATACTTACAAAAACTATTTGGAAAATGAAAATAATGTGTCTGGCAAACTGTCACAGTTATGTATTTCCAATGAATTTGGGCAAGAAAATGTACTTCTGTCTTTTGCTAATGGAGGCTGTGAAGAAAACAAGGATGGAAAGATACTAGTAGAGAGAGATGGAAAGTTTGAACTTTTGAACCTGCAAGACATTGAGAGTCAGGGATCTTTGCCTCCCATTAATAATGCTAATAGTACAGAAAATGAACCTCAGCAGGTATCACCCAGACCTTCAAACTCATTTGTCAGTGGTGACAAGAAAGAAGAGCCGGTATCAAAGATTCATCCTGTCACTTCCTCAGCAACAGAAAAGCCCCTGGCTCATGTCCCTCAGCCACCAACCAATCCCAGGAACTGTCCAGGATCAGCTACCAACTCAGATCAAAGTAAGGGAAATGGGAAATCTACTCTTAGAACACAGTCTACTTATGTATCTTCAGTGAAGTCAACTTATTGTCTTTCCCCTCGACAGAAAGAACTTCAGAAAAGACTAGAACAAAAGAGAGAAAAGCTAAAGAGGGAGGTAAGCATATGTCTACTTTATGGTGAAATGGAGTATGTTTTCATGTTTTATAAATACAGTAGGTATTGAAGTGGTTCATTAAAGTATTGGGTCCGTCAGCTCTGTTGTTGTTTTTAGATTAAATAGTTAAGTGCTAGAAAATTTGTATTTAAGGAATACATACTGTCATTACTTTGGTCCTTTCTTGTAAGTATCTCAAAGCGTCGTAATGACTGACATGTTAGAGTTATAGAATGTCTCAATGATGACATCATGCAATCCTTTCATTTTAACGTGTTTTCAGAGAAGTTAAGTGACCCCTATAATAGTCTTGATGAGCTAGGTGAAAAATCAGTTAGATGGAAAAATTAAGGCAAAAATTTGTTGGGGTTTAGACTTCAGATAGAAAACTTGAATTATAATTGCTTGACCTAGATGTACATTATCTGTACAGAGATATGTATCTTCAATATGTACGATACCTTGATTTTGGAACCTTTTTTTAGAATAAGAATAGGTCTTAATCTTAATAAAATGCCTCCAGATACCACATGGAACCCAAAACTATTTTTTTTTTAAATTTTTCTCTTAAATGAAACTCAATATTTGAAAATAGAAAGTTCCAGGTACTAAAACTGAAGAATTCTCTCTAAATTACTTAAGTGCACCATTTCTCTGTTTTGTGAGATACCTAATGGTATTTAAGATGAACTATATAAACTAATTATAAATACTAAACCTCAGCAGAATCACAGGTTAAATAGAATTTTACAAGCATAAGAAAACGTAAAGCTCACTTATCACTTGACAACTAAGAAAATTGTAGTGCAGAAAATTTAAATCATTTTTCCACCACCACACAATATTTTTGTAGCAAAGTGAAGTCAGAAAATTGTTTTTCTCAGTTGTCTTTGAGAAGTGTATATTTTTGATTTGTGTAGGAAATGATCAGGGACATTTCTGGCATTTAAACTAAGAACTGTCAGCATAAAAAGGTAAAAAATGTAAGAACATGTAACCTGGAGCATACACAGGCAGGAATTTAAGAGGACAAGTTTAAAAGTTTTGCTTACTTGACCTCTAAAATATGAGGTCTAGCAATCAAACTCAGTTTATGGGTGCGGGTATATGTTGGTACTTAAAAGGATCTGTGAACTCAGAACTTCGTGACAAAAATTTTTCTTGTAAGGACCGTTATTTATAGTTTCTATATACACACTTATATATGTGTTTGTATAGTATAACATTTCTATAAAAGATAGTGGTATCGGGTGAAAAAAGACAAGAAGCCTCTCAAGCCAGAGTTACCAAAGGAAAAATAACTGGTACTTTTACAATCTGACTTTTTGCCTCCAGGTTTTTCCCACCTACATGGCCAGTGCAAGAATCACAATGCAATTTAAATAAGGTTTATTAACTAGGAAAACCAAAAATCATCAATGCCACAAGTGGCCAGTTATCTTACCCCATTCACAGTTTAGTTCAAATTGCCCAAAACACATGTCCAAGATGGACCTTTTTTTTGCCACTCCAAACCTGAGGGAGGCATCCCACAAAGTCCAGTCTTTCAGCAGACACAAATTCCAAGTTTTAAGCTCCAAGTTTTCTGAGTCTTCCTTTTGCTGCTTCTCTCTCAAGCTTTCCAAGCTCCTCAGCTTCTCCAAGGTTCTTCAAACTTTTCTACCAAATATTGATGCAGAATCAGCTTATACAATCCCTGGCTTTCTCCAGGTTCCAGTTTTCCAACAAAACAAGCCATTTTCTTTTTTTTTTTCTTTACTACCTCTTGCTCCAGCACCACGCACCTTTCTTTTCCAGGTCTGCTGTTCTGAAGTGCCTGGCTACAAAGCTGTCTACGCAGGCAGTTGCTTCCCCAGGCTTCTCCAAACAGCCCTCCGAAAGCCAGGTCACATTGGCTGCTGCCCACCACCCTCATCAGACCTGCCTTTAGCAGTCTCCGTTTACCCTAGACCTGCTTTTCTCCTGCATCTGGCTACATTAGCTACTGTTGGTCACTCTCACTGCCTGTCTAGGCATCCCGTTCCTTATCCTGTGAGATCTGTCAGGCCCCGCCCACCAGGGCAGTAATGGCTGGTCCCATTTTCAACTGTGTTACTAAGAGCCCCCCTTCAGCGCTGTCACCCACTATTAGTAGGAGGGTTTTATAAAATGTCATTCACTTCCATAATGAACTTGTGTTGATTTAATGGGTGTATTTGGTGTATATTTATGTTTTCATTTTGTTTTTCTTTTCTCTTCTGGTAGTCTCATGTTCTTTGTTTTGGGGGTATACTTTCCTCATATTAGAATCCTCATGACTAAAATTCCCTTGTTTATGTACTTACTCAGTGTGTGTGGTCTATGAGTGCTGAGGTGTTTACATAATTTACAGTCAGTCTCAGGATAAGGCTTCCCTTTTTGTGTCCCACAAAATATTTGCTGGTTAGGTTTTGTCTCTGTTCTTGGTATATTCTTTGGCAATTATCTGTGCTTTAACTGGATATCCGTCTTTTGTTTAATATATCTAAATGTTTCTCTGGAAAGATAAGCATCCTACCATACTGTCTGTAGTCATATAAGGCATCTAAGAGGAACTTTTAAATAAATGTAAGATTTAATCTTTCATATATTCACATTTTATATAGTGTAAGCACCTTTGCGGTTTAGAAAATAAAATATAGGTATTTTAAAAGATTTCAGGATATTAATTGGTAGAAAATTTCCTTCCTGGTCGACATTTTATTAAATAAAAGGTAATTAGAAGAGTTTACTGTATTGTCAAAGTGTAAGGACACAGAATTTTATTATTTGAAGAAATTTTAAGTGTGAATCATTTAAATGATAATTTAGTATGGGAAGAGACTTATGCACTTGTGTAAATGCAATTCCATTTTACAGATGAAAACACTGAGTCAGGTCATTTGCTCAAATTCACATAGTTGGCAGAATGAGTGTTACTCAGGTGTTGCAACACCTTCGTGTTGTTTGTACTATGATATGCTTCTTTGCTCCCTCTCTTTTATAGCATCTATGAATCTGGTTTAAGTACCTTGCTCTATAATATTAGCTTAATTTTATAACTGTTATAATTTTATTTTTAGTAATTTAAAAATACTTTTATTATAATTTTCTTTTAATATTAGAATAATTCAGGTAAAATTCACTTTGTTCTTAGAGTTAACTGTCTTAATGTTTTATATAATGTAAGCATCTAGTTTTTCTGTTGGCAAAATGTTACCTTATTATATACACTGGTTGAAAAATATTTTAAATATCTTAATGAAAACATTTTAGCACATAAAAAGGTACAACTAGTCTCTCTGTTCCCATTACCCATATTCAAAAGTCATTGAAATTTTGGCATATTTGCTTCATCTCCTTTTATTGGCTAAAATATTTTTTAAGCAAGTTCTAGACAGCACATCATTACTCATCTGTACTTTTGGTTATACGTTTTCTTTTGTAACCACGGTAATTTCCATCACAACTGAAAACTTTAACAATATTGTAAATATATTTAAGATACTTGTAGTGCTTTAAAAATACCATATGTGCTTCTATGGTGTTAGTTTTTAGCCTTTTTGTTCTAAGGTGTTTAACCTTCTTGTTCTTTTGCATAGTTATAATTTGAGGAATTTAATTCAAAAGTAACTGGGGAGTGAAGTAGTGAGTGGAGAAATTCCCAAATGGCATGTGTGTCATGTACATCTGTGTAACTGTAGATTTTGTTTCTACAGTGCCATTTATCCGAAAAATATTTTTTCCTTATGCAAATTAGAGGCTCTGTGTTTTTAAAGGAGGCCCAGCTGTAAATGTGAAGTTATAGGTTCAGGGAGTCTTGATTTCAAATCTCAAAATATGTTCTTCTACTCTGTTAACATCATATACACCTTTATTAATCATTCATTAATGTCTTTTGATATTCTTTCCACCAGGAAGAACAACGAAGAATAGAAGAAGAAAATGAAAAGAAAAAAGAAAATGATATGGTATTTAAAGCATGGTTGCAAAAGAAAAGAGAGCAAGTAGTAGAAATGAGGAGAATTCAGCGAGCAAAGCAAATTGAAAACATGAACACCAGGGTAGGTTAAACCACCTTGCAAAAAATAATTTCATACTAAATGAAAACTAAATTTACTTCTAGGAGTCAGAATATCAGAACAAAAACTTATGAAAGAGTAAAAAATTGATCCAAGAATGATGCTTGCAAAAGATGCTACACACAGATCACTACAATTAGGTTCTAAGAAGCCTTGTAAAAATAAAATGATTCTTATCTTACTCAAACTTTAATAACACAGGAAACTACCAATACATTTTTTTCAAGGTAGTATGACTTTTATATTCAAATAGGGCAGAAATAGTACACACAAACACCACAACACTATGGACTTGTCTCAGTTAAGAGTAGACACATAGACTATAATAACATTCATACTAACAAAGCACCAAATTATTAAATTTTAGAAATTTGAAGCATACAGCAAACCCAGGAGTAAAAAATCCATTTCCTTACTATTTAAAAATACATATAAGGTGAAAATTGAAAATTCAACCTTAAGTTTCCCCGTTTCAACTTCCAGTGAAAGCTACTTTTAAACAGTGTGGTAAATAAAAAAAAATATGGTAAATTTCCCTCATAATTGAGGGAAAGTATCAGTTGTTACCATTATGTGCTAGCCAAGGCATCCATATGTCATAGTTTTCCCAAGGCTGAAGAACCCCAAACCTGTCCTGTCCTTTACTTTCTGTATCTTACTAAATAAGAGATCTTTCAGTGTTTGAAGTCCCTGAAGAACCACACAGCAATCTGTTTCTAATAACATTTTCTTGTGACAAAAATCCTAATGATTGTCATCCTTAAGAGAAAATTCTTATGTTGGAAGTCCTTATGATCACACTTCATAAAATAAGTACAATTCTGGAGAGAGATTTGACTGTTAAATGCTTTTAAAAACAAAATAGAGAAAAGACTAAAAAAAGATGAACAATGTGTGTTGCATCATTAGTTTTAAAAATATATGCCATGGAGCTCCTTCAGGAATTGCTAGAGACCTTAACACTCAACTTTGAGGTTTGCAAAGCACTGCATGTGTAAGAATTGTGAAGAAAGCCATGTGGTTGTGAGTTCAGTGATGACTTTTCTATCAAGGTAATCAGCGTTGCTGATCAAAGGTGATGTGTTTGGGTTGGATACTCAAAAATGCAGGTGGTGAGGTCGACATTATTATGAAAAATTGAAGACTCAGGCATGTAGTCGTTCTTCTAAGGTTATAAAGATGGTATAAAAATGTGCTTTTGTTTTACTTAAACTAAGCAAAGTTTGTTTTTGTAATCAGCAAGAGAATAGAGATCCACAACTAGCTTTTCGATTGTGGCTTAAAAAGAAGCATGAAGAACATTTAAAAGAAAGAAAGACAGAGGAACTGCGAAAGCAAGAGGAATGCTTATTTTTCCTTAGAGGAACAGAAGGCCGCGAAAGAGCCTTTAAGCAGTAAGTCAAAGGCAGTGCATTCCCCTCCTTTTATCAAAGTCATTATAGAAAGTTATATGGTCAATAAAACTTAAAAAAAAAACAACACTTTTTTTCTCACATTGCACAACTATACAATTTTAATTCCATATTTTACTCGTTGATTTGCCTAGTATATATACTAGTATATCTTTAAGACACGTTTCAATCCCGAACTAGTTTTCTGTGGAACCAGTATGATGATCATTAAGGGTACTATTTTGTTTATTAGTTGATTTGTTAATTTCTTAGAGAAATTACAGTTTTTCCTTTCAGTCCTCAGTGAACTGAATAAAGAGGTGCATTTACTAAAAAATTATTTTTTCTGTAAAGAAAAGCCGTCAGGATGAAGATCTGTATATCCCAAGTGAAAGATTTTGACATATGTTTTGCTAATTTAAGTCATACCTGATTTATATATTTTGTTAATTTAAGTCAAACCTGAGCTCTTTACAGTTACATAGATAAGACTTTGTATTACTTCACTAATTATGAGACAACATTCCTGACTTCATAATTTTGTAAGACCTGGGAGCGGGAGGGAGTAAACACTTGATCCAGTTGTTTGAAGCTAGTTTGCTTTCTTTCTTTTTTAAATAACCCTTTTATTTTTATATAGACAGTAAATGTGTAGTATAGAAATTGAAAGGCAATGCAGTATTTTTATTGCGTTGCCTTTCAGAAATTACTGTTACTATTTTAGTGCATATATTCTGGAGATTTCTCAACATTTATTTAAAGTTTTAAAGTATAAGTTGAGATAATACTGTTTATATGTTCTTCAATCTACTTTTCACAGAGATCTCCTCTAATATCTGGCTCATAATCCCCTGCTTGACCTCTAGATGACTATAATTAGTTCAAACTGGCATCCTAATTCAGGACAAATGATTTTGGGTTTCTTGTCTCTTTTATTGTAATACTTATTTACTTATTTCTGAAAACAAAAACAAAAACAAAAAAACACCATATACATACTTAAATATCTGATCTGTATATTGTTTTTTGAGCAAGCAAAAATTAGACTTTAGTTGTCTAAATTATCAAATTTAGACTTAAATTTGTTAGCACATCAACTCTTTACATTTTTTTATTTTTCCTTTTCTGAAAGGCAAGAGTTCTATAATTTCACTTCCAAGAAAAGCAAGCCAGTATTTCTACATGCTAGGATTCTTAACTTGGTGAAGTAATATTTTAAGTGTAGTTCATTGCAAAAAACATGTTACTTATTTACAATCTATTAGAAACTTATTGGTTAGAAAACCATTTTTTTAAAAAAGGTAGTAGCTTTATCCCCTAAAATACCTTATTGGTAATTTGTGTGAGCCTCATAGATAAACCTGAAAATTTTTTAATACTTTACTAATTTGTGTAGCCCCTGTATTTCAATGTAAGGGAATTTGTATTAACTTTTTGGCACGAAGATTATATTCAGGTTGAGACTCAACAGATCTGATCATGTTTCTTTCTACAGGTGGTTAAGAAGGAAACGGATAGAAAAACTAGCAGAGCAACAAGCAGTCAAAGAGAGAACTAGACAGCTCCAACTAGAAGCAAAGCGAGCTAAACAGTATCAGAACCACCTGTATACAACAGAAGCCAAATCTTTCCGTTTTACTGATCCTTACAACTGACGGTATCCATTAAATACTTAAGAAGGAAGCTGCTATTCTCACAATTTTTATATTATTTCTTATGATCCATGTACTTTTGTCATACTCTAATGAATTATGGTAGTATTTACATTTTGAAATTTAACACTAGAACAAAATAAATTTCTTCTTTCAAAGTTTTGTCATGTGTTATATACCATCTCTTAGCATCTAATAAACTCTATATTCCTTTATTTCTAACTTATTTTAACATTCTAATTGGAAAGAACACAAAAATGGGATAGATTTCTATTGTTAGTTCCTGTTATCATTAAAAAAAAAATGTGATAGAATATAAGGAATGACCTCTTAAAATAAGCCTGGTTCAAGGCCTTATATTTGATTAACTGTAGTAAGCTAAGCAAGTCTATTTCTGACTTTTTTATAAATATAAAATTATACATACTAGACATTAAAAAACTAGCTTTACTGAGAGTTTACAATTTGCCTGGTATTGTTGAAGATTCTTTGCACAATTTGATATAATCTTTGTAACAACTCTAGTATTATTTTGCAGATGAGAGGACTGTAGAAGTGAGCAGTTCATTCAGACTCTGATCTATATGGCTGCAAACCTATTAGGTAGAACTCTTGTATTGGTGTAAAAATCTTTGTGACTATATATGAATCTGCTGTGTGGAGGAATGGTACCTTTGAGATGTGTAAGAGCATTTAAGGTGTGGAGGACAAAGTTAAACAGTGACTAGTTATGTCCTTTTAGTGATACTGTCTTCCAATCCTCAGAACATCTCTTCATTTAATGCAGCAGTTTTGGAATTTCTGGGTACTGAACTTTCATTTTTTAAAAAATATTCTTTGTAAAATGAATGTTCATTTCTTTTTGTTGTCTGTTCAAACCATAAGGATAAATTATTTTTGTGTTTATGTATCCTGCAACTTTGCTGAAATTGTGAGAACAGAATTTTTTGTAATTTGTATGTCATAAGTGGAATCATATACTATTTGTCCCTTTGTCTTTTTTCACTGAGTGTGTTTTAAAGGCTCACATATGCAATAGCATATATCTAAATATCATTCCTTTTTAAGATTTAATAGTCTATTTTTTGCATATATCACATTTTGTTTATAAAATACCTGCAAAAGTTTCTAGTTTTTGCTGCTGTGAACTTTGCTATACCCAAATGTGTTTGAATTTCTGCTTTCACTTCTTTTGATTATCAATCTAGATACTGTTATCTGGTAATTTTATGTTTCATTTTTTTCTAACTGCCACCATGTATTCAATATTAGCTATTTCTATTTTATAGTGTCTGTGCATTGCCAGGATTCCATTTCCTTCACATTCTTGTTAACATTTGTTACTTTGCCTTCTTTGATAACAGCTGTCCTAAGTGGGTGTGAAGTGATATTGTTTTGCATTTCCCCAATGGTTATTGATGTGTGAACATCTCTGATATGCTTGTTGGCCGTTACATGTTGTTTCCTCCTATATGTATTAAATTGAATCCATTCAAAATAAGGAATCCCCTCTACAAAACCAACACAAAAATGTTTGACTCAAGCATTTGTCAATGCAGCTGTAAAGTTATTTTAAATTTATTTTTAAATTAAAGCACTTATTTTTAAAATAGTCCCTTTACCCATAGTGTTTCCATAAGTCTCTTTCATAGCCTCAAAAATTACCAAAAAGGGAAAGGACATTCTCCCCAACTCTCCAGCTAATTTTAGAATAGAAGTCAGAAAGCTTTTTCTGTAAAGAACCAATCTTATTTGCAAACTATACAAACCCTGTGGCATCTACTTAATTCTTACTGTACAAAAACCCAGATAATGAATGGGTGTGGCTACATATGAACCATGGCTACAGTTTGTCAACACTTGCTTTATAAAATGTTTATATAATAAATAGTAAGATACGTAGTAACTGAGAGCCTAAAAGTATGAAATCTTTCCGGAAAAATATTGTAGGATGCTTAGAAAGTATTTCCTACTTTAAATGCATTTAGACATTTCATACTTTCCTTACCCTGAGATAATTACTAAGAAAGGGTAATCTGGATTCCAATACATGAACTATCTTTGGAGATATATATTATTTAAATAGAAAATGATCTAATTAGAGATATAAGAACCCAGCTTCCAAATCAGAGTGACTCTTGAATAATTAACAAGCGCTTGTAGCATGTCTCCAACATGATTGTTAAAGGACAATAAGTTCCCCCTGGCAGCGGTTACAGCAATTGAAAGTTATATTTTCATAGCTAGTATAGGGATGAAATCGTCCAATTTTTTTCTTTGCAGCAAGTAAGGTTGTTGGTGAAGCCTCAGAAAATGGATTATTAGGTGAGCTTTCTGTACAGGTAATTGGATCCAAAATTTGTAAAACCTAAGGAAAATAAATGAGGTAATTGTCAGATATATGCAATGGGGACTGTAAAAGTTTTCATTTTATAACTGTAAAGTTCCAGTTCACAAATATGTTAATATTAGGAAAAAAAAAAACAATATCTGAATGAGAAACTTTACTAGAGAATTTATCCCTTTTCTCAAAGGCTCCATATCTAATAATGATGTTTAGTGATTAGGTTAATGTTCTGTTATAGAAATGGAAAATCATGGAAACATAGATCATAACAATTCTACGTTAAGTGATGCCAAAAAATTACAGAGAAGGGATAACTGTTGGGGGAGGCCTGATGATCTGGAGGGATAATGACTTAGAGAGGAGGGGGACATGATCTACACTGAAAGAAGTGTAAGGTTGGTCTGCCATACAGGTTGGCTTCTAGGTATCAATTGGGACCTTGAGTAGTTTTCTGTTGCTACCCTCATTTTTTCTGAGAATTATGAACAAAATCATATGTTGTGTGTGAGGTAATGCTTTAAGGCATACATAAACAAAGGTGGCAAGTAAGTATTTGAATGACACAAACTGGGGTTTTCAGGGTACCCAAGAAAAGGTTGTGGGACAAAGACTCCCATGAATGGAGTAAAGTTAAGGCAGGGGAAAAAAAAACAAAAACAAAAAAACCAAAAGTGAGCTGAATGAGACAAAAATGTAGGAATAAAGGGGGAAAAAATTAGGTGACCAAGAAACAGGTATTCAGAATGAATCAGAGCTAGAAAGAAATGAATATCAGAGATTTCAGACTGCTGAGTTGAAGATTTTAAAAGTAAAATAATTCTGGTTAATGATAGGCCTTAGATGGGAACAGAGGAGTTAGATGTGTAAGGGAAATGGAGAGGCACTTGGATGTGGCCCTAGAAATGTACCTGACATGTTATCTATGTGAACCCTGAATTCTTCCAGAACTGATGGTACAGGTCTACACTAACTGATTCTGCAGTAGCTGGCACATTCCCATAATATTTGGGAAGAGAAGAGACATCATATGAGGTAATAGAACATCTTATATCAGATCTCACAAAATCCTACTCTTGATTTTAAACTAAAAATTTTACACAGCAGTTTTCACATCAAAATGAATTCAAGAAAATGACTATTGATGATTTGGTAGCTAAAAAATAGACCCTTTTAAACAACAATTAGTTTTTTTCTGTAATGATCAGTAAAAATAAAGTTCAGAGGAGGAAATACTTTTCTTCAAGATCACAAGCTCAGTAGCATGAGAATAAGGGTTTCACTTCATGTTCCCTAACTCCCAGTGCTAGCACTTTCAATTATAATCTGCCGCCTTTCAGTAAGAGGACAGTCTAGAAATTCCATGTATTATTAATGACAAATAGTTACCTTTTCAGCCATTTTTTCTGCTGGCGTGCTGCAGAATTCAACTGTTGATGGTATCTTTTTTTGGCCATTAGTGCCAACATTTCCCAGAAGATGAGAACTTACTGCTTTTGCCAATTTGTGATTTGTTAATGCTAGTTCTGCTGTGCTGTGAGGTTGTGTATTAGGGTAGTAAGTTTGCTCTCTTCCCCACTGCAAGGAGACTAAGAGCTCCTCCAACAATCTACACAGAACACAGAAATACTGAACATGAGTAACAGGATATATAATAAAAACCAAGACTACTAAATGAGAAACATTTCAGAAATCATATTTTCTCCCATATCTCTGAGTTAATAAATTAGAAGTTTCGTAAAATAAGTTAACTATAGAAAGCACTTATCAAATTACTACATTACTACCTGAAAAATCACTCAATAAATAAGTACATTTTTTAGTTCTCATCTTAGTTCAGGTAAAATATACTTGTACACTCATATAGTAGTGTAGAACCACTGATTATACTTGTGCATCTACTGAGTTTTTCTTGCTCTGTCTCTCTCTGTCTATATATCTATGTAATTTTTGACATAGAATATATTGGTCCATAGCTTTTTTATACATTGTTTTAGATTTGAGTCTCTAAAAGTCTGTTAATGATCGGTACATCTGCGTTCATGAGAAATACTGTTATTTAGTTTTCATGTAATTTCTGTCAGGTTTGCTATTAAGATAATGCTGTCGTTAGAAATGAACTGGAAATGAATTGGAAATTGTTCCCTTCTATTTCCTAGCAGACTTGTGTGAACTTGGTTCTGTTTTTAACTGAAACACTTGTTAGTACTCACTAGTGATTTATTAGGTAGAGTTTGCTTTACTGGAAGTACATTCAATAATAGGCTAGGGCTACTGAGGTCCTCTGTTCTTGTATTATCAGGTTTGTGTCTTTTAGGAAGTCTGTCCATTTCATTTAAGTTGTTAAATCTACTGGCATATAAGAGTTCATTACACCCACTAATTGTTTTTTTGTGTCTACAAAATCCGTAGTGTCCCCTCGCCCCCTCCTACTTATTCGTGATACTGGTAATGTGGGTCTGTTTTCTTCTAATGATACTGCCTAGTGGTTTCTTAAATTTATCTTCTCAAAAAAATCAGCATTTGGCTTTCTATTTCATTTATTTCTGCTTTCATCTTTACTATTTTTTTCCCATTTAATATGTTGTGTTTCTTAAGGAAGATTACTGACAAGATCTTTTCTAAACTAAGTCCTGAAATCTACAAATTTCCCTTGAAATACTGCTTTACATGCCTCCCAGAAAATCTGTTATTTTGATATATTTTTAGTCTTCTAATTTCTCTCGATTTTATCTTTGACCCTCACTACTTGATTTGTAAGAAGTTGTAAAAAGTACAAAGAGTTTTAAGAAAGACCATAAATTCTAATAGTTCTAGAGCACATGAACATGAGCATAAAAATTTTGCTCTACCATTACAGAAATAATCCTTATAAAGAGTTCCTTCCAGAAAAGACGGTACACTTTCTGGCTTCTACAAAAAATTATAAAACTACTGTAATTTAAATACAGAAATTTCTTCCAATGTAGCTGTAACTATTCTCTCCCCAATTAAGAACACAGACAGCATGTTTTCTATTTTTATGGTCTTCCTCTCTTTCTTAGGCATCTTATTTTAAAATGTTACTCAAAGTATATCTCAGTACTTTATTACATGTAGAAACAATAATAAATGCAGGAAAAAGAAGAGTTCAGAATGTAAGCAAGTGTCATACTTCTGAGAGGCTAACATTTCCTGGCGAAACTGCTCCCGTTCACTCAGAAGATCTTGTATAGCACTCTTTGCATCACGGTTTTGGCGCTGTAAAATTGCTCTGGAGTTGGTTAACTCATCTGCCATAACTCTGGAAAAGATTAAAATCTTGCATATAAAGTCTAAGACAAAAAGATAAGCTAATATAATACCTTTGTGACTTGTCATTTGTAAAAGCTTACCAAGATATAACATAGTTCAGTACTTAGTTTTTAAAACTTTACTAAAACACTAGCATGTTTATACTCTTAGAACTAATTAACAGCGCCCAATTAAAATATTTTTGTTTAAAAAATGAAAGAGGAAACAATTATTTAATTTTCTCTATAGTGACTTTTGGAATGTACTTCACTCTTACTCTAGATTGATCAAATTTTGAAAAATACAAAAAATTTGAGGAAAATACAAATGAGTATTTTCTACCACTCAGTTATGTTTTTGCCCTTAGGAAAAACATTAAAACAGAAAGGCTTATATAAAAACAAAACTAAGCATGTTCTTCTGTCCAGCATCTGCATTCATCTTTTTCTGTAGCCAGTAGGTTTAGACTTTTTTTTTAAGTTAAAAAAAAAGTTTGTAAGTTCAACATTAAAGTATATGTTAAAAAGACGTATCTATTTTATTTACAAAAAGGGCTTATATAACACAAAATTTTTTGTACTTTGCTTAACTTTTTTCTTTTTTACTTGACTATTTACCTTGTTTTTTTTTTTTTTCTCCTTAAGCACACAGAGAACAATCTCATATTTTCTTCTGATTAGAGATATAAAAATTTATTTAATCTGCTTGCTTTGATGGAACTGAAGCAAAATTTTAAGTATATTTATTTAAACAAAAATCTTAAAACCAAAATCATATAGACTATAGCAATCACTGAATTCCTTAAAATGAAAACAATTTTGACATTGAAAGATTAATCAATAAAAATACTCATAATTTTGAGTTTAATTTTTATTGCTGTTGATGTTAGTAACATAACTGACCAGAATGTCAATCATATATTATAATAACCTGTATAATATATGCATAATTGCCTTGTAAGCTGGTTCAATCAGAATGAATTAACTTTTACTCTAAGTCAATAATAGTAAGTTCATTTCTAAATATCACAATTGGAAATCCTATGAAAGACTTTAAGAAAACAATCAATTAAAAGAACGCATCAAAGACCAAGACATGAGAAATATTTTTCTAAAAATTTTTTGATCATTACCACTAGTTCTCAAAATACAGCCTAGAAACCTTTGTGTTTTATGAGGTGTCTCCAGATTATTGAATTTAAACATAGTATGTGTGGAGTGCTTGATTAAGCACTAGAAATATACAGATGGATAACACCCAGATCCTGTCCCCAGTAATTCAGCTGGGTAGAAGAGGGGATAAACAAAGAATCATAGGGCAGATTTTCCTAACTGCCAGTGTGTGCATGGGGCCTGGTTTGGGACTCTAAAGTTTCTACCTGTTTGAGAGTAGCCTCATTCAGTATGCCATACAAATGTTATTATTTTCTATTCAATATGGAGAGGGAAGGTTTGGAAGCTCTATTATATAGTAAAAGAACTATGTGAACAGAGCAAGAATGCCAAGTCAGGTCTTATTGAAAGGCAATTTTTGAGTTTTCCAGGTAGAAGGAAAAATAATTTAGTTTGGATATTCTTGTGTGATTATAATATGTATTAGATGTCTTTCTTTACATTTTTTGGTCTCAAACACTGTAGTAGGAGTGACATTTACTATATAGTAGTAACCAGAATTCTGGAATGATCCTTGTGAGATCACTTCTCCACTTAGGGAGACTGTAACCAGAGGAGAGTGAGTCCATGCCTTACATAATATATGAAGTACTTCAACAGCTTGAGTCAGAAATTTTCCAATACAATCTACTTTCTTGTGTTATAGATCAAAAATCTGATAGAACAAAAAGTAGGAAATGAAATACTATGTAAAACAGAAAATACCTGCTTGCGAGGAATTTACTTCGCCATACATCACACTGTATTGACATGCGTTCTAACTGTTCGGAAAGCTGAGCTGTGTTTCGACCTAGGGCTTCATTTTCTAAAATAAGCTGATTTTTCTCACGAGCTAGACGTTCAAAGTGATACTGCAGATCATTCCCAACAGAAGCGACCAGCAACTTTTTTAGTTCACGATTAACCTAGAAGAGAACATGATCAATAATACAGGTTCAAAGTAATGTCACTAATTGAATGTTAACAAATGAAAAAAAATTTCTCAAAGGAACTGAAAAAACTAAACCAAAATAAACCTTAGAAATATGACCGTAGAATTGAGGATATCTAAGGAGGGAAGATGGCAGGTGGGAATAAAGGTGGAAGGGGGCACAATGAGCCATTGTAAAGGACTGTGGGTGCTGAGATGGTGGGTATGGTATGCCAAGATACAACTGATTCACACAAAGTATTGTAAATGAATACTATTTCAATAAAGGTAAGGAGAGAAATTGTACTTCTGTGTAACTTGGATCATCACTTAAAAGTATATATCAAAATGTAAAATGTTATTAAATATTTAGCTCTCTCTCTCTCTCTCTCTCTCTCTCTCTCTCTCTCTCTCTCTCTCTCTCTCTCTCTCTC
>PVHY01013608.1:0-40856 GCA_004024945.1 Uropsilus gracilis | reverse complement strand
AAAAAAAAAAACTATTATTTAACAGGGCCATAGAATATTCTGCATATTTTAAGTTGCTTTTACACACACATCCTCATTAACCTGGGACAAGGGGCTGGGGTCATTGCAATTTATGTATTTTGATTGATTTTAGCAGTTGACCTTTAAGGAGATGCCCCTCTTAGTGTCTCTGCCCTCAAATCTTTTCATTCATCTTGTGCTCAAAATTCTTGTCAATCTTTTCAAAATATCTCTTGGCATCTAAAATTCTCAAGGCATTTATCCCGTAGGGCAAAAGATCATAGAACATGGGTTATTTACTTAAGTTTTTGGAAACAGCAAACAAAAATATAATAGATAAAATCTAGAATTCACTGGAATGTCATTTTATTAACTGGTCATTAGAGCAAAAGATATGACATGGAATTTGGAAAGGTACTTGTGATTGCTAAATATAAACACATTCTCTTTGTTAAAAAATACATATATCAAAATCTAAATAAAAAAATCTATAAAAACTTTCATGCAAGATTGCCCTTAGTGGGCCCAATCTGGAAGTAGATGTGTCTTGGACTTAAAATTGGCACTAATCTTATGACTTGATTTTGGAAAATGACCAGAGGTACCCTAACTGCTTGCAGTGATGGATTAAAGAGTTGCTGCCATGTTGTAGTTATACTAAATATATATATATATATATATACACACATACATACACACACACTATATTAAGTATATATATGTATAACTTGAAACAAGATTTTAAAAAGTATTTTTATGTGGTGATTATTTTAGCTTAATTAGTTGGAAAGACATGGTAATCAAAAGTCCATGGTACTGGGGTAAATGTGCATGCTTGTGTGCATGAAAACACAACACACACACACACACACACACACACACTGGGTCCAGAGAAAAGCCAACATCTGAAATTCCATTCAACAGGACCACCTACAAAACACAGATATTTGCAAAATTCTTGACAAGTGCTAGACTACCAGCATCCCCACAGGCTGTTTGCTTTACACGCTCCAGACTATGAAGGAAAGTATGTCATAAATGCAATTTTCTCACCACAGGGATGAAATCAGAGAACAGGGAAAATGAGGGAACTCTGGGTGAATGATTACATACATCTAGTTGATGTAGTTGAGTTTGCAGTTCTTATAAGTGGAGGTGCCAGAAGAGTATGATAAAGGCCATTAAAAAATATCAAACTCAACTCCCAGAAAAAGAGGTCTGAGTTAAAAAAGAATACTGTCAGGATGAGGCAATAGGTCTTTTTTTTGTTTATACCCAAATTCACTGCTTGGTGACTTGAGACTGAGGACTCATGGAAGGGACTGGTTTCTTGACACTTGTCCATGAATATCACCAGGAAGAGCTGTACTTTGATAAGGAAGAGCCCTGTACAAGGGTTCTGAGTTCTAAGTTCACTGTGCAGGAGAGAGCTGAAGGGTGATCTGTTTTTGATACCAGGAAGTATGGGCCATCCAATAGGTGTTTGTGATGGCAGCTAGTACTATGCAGTGCCGCCTCTACACCTCCCACACATTGCCAGTGATGGACATAAGCAGGGTTCTTGTGTACAGTGATGTCACTACTGTCCCTCCTCAGCCTCTGAGACCCTGTATCACCAGCACACAAGAGATTCTATCTAACACCATGAACTGATGAGGTGGGTAGCTTCTTATGTCCTCATGTCCCCTCAGAATGCAAGTGTGGGAGCTCCCTGAAGTCCTTTTCAGTGAGGTGCCCAGGCATGGCATGCTATTACAGAAAGTAATAACAATCCATCACACCCCCAATAAGCAGAAGTTCAACCTTTCTTTGAACATTCCTGTTTTCTCCCACATATTATTTAGAGTTCTTAGTTCCAAGCAATAGAAATGGCATCTTGTCTTAATTCAAGAGTGTTGACAGGAAGGTTATTTGCATCGTGGGAGTCTGAAGATCTGTTTGGAAAAGGGCAGGAAGGAACCTCCTAGATGGGAGGCAGAGGAAGCCAAAGCAGAGCCGTCAAATCCAGCTGCTCAGCACCCCTTCCAGGCTGTGTTGTGTGCTTGGGCAACCCCTGCTTCAGAGTGAATGTCTTAGAGACTGCAGCCCACTGGCGTTGTATGGGCCATACCTTTCTCTCTACCCCAGCTGTGGTGGATCTAAGAGGGAGAATCTTTTCCCCTCAGCTCCTGCCACAAAGGCAAGGTGCTAGTTCAAATGGGGTTCAGATGCACCTCCATCAAAAGAAAGCCAATAACTCAACAAATGTAAGATTTTGGCCAAGGAATTTTAAATCATTTTGTGTAGCCTCCATCTATTTCTTTATTAAAATGCTTTACTAATATATAATGCTACACCATAGAGTCATCCATGTTAAGTGAACAATTTATTTAATTTTAGCGTGTTCTAATTTTAGAACGAATCATTTATTTTCAAAACTGATGGTAAAGAATTCTGTTATGCTTCCTTGGTTAGATTTGGAAACACACCTGTTCTACACGGTGGTATGTTTCTGATCACGACTTCCTCTCTCCTTGACAGCCAGGAAAAGCAAGAGCTTTGTTTGCACAGCAGGTGTGGGTTCTTAGAGATTTGACGTGGTGGCAAGGCAGCCGCTGGTCACTTCCTGCCATCTGCCTCCAAACCACCACATTCTGAAAGAGGGGGCAGGGCTGGAAGCTGCTGAGAGCTTTTAAGCTCTTTCAGCAACAGCATCTCCTTTCCTTTCCCACTCTTTCAAGGAGTGAAATCCTTTTCACTGAAATCCTTTCCAGCTATTCTCGACTGGCCTGAAGAGGGCAGACAACTCCTCACACAGAGCAGGGACTCAAAGTGACCTCATAAGTTCTACCAGGAGGAATTGCTCTCTGGAATTTTCTGTTCGTGGATCCCCTCCAGTTTTGCCACAGCTCATCCTAGTCCTTGAAATCTTCTTGGGAGGGATTTGTATCCCTTCAGGAAAGGACTCCCCTGAAGCCCTTCTTTGCACTCATATGTCTAATGACCTGAATGAAGCATTAATCTCCTGAGAGTTTTAACCTTTTAATTTTACATATCTTACCTTTTTTTATCTTTTCTTTATTGTGGAAAAATACATCTAACACAAAATTTACTATTTTAAACATTTTAAGTGCACATTTCAGTGACTTTAAGTACAGACAGTGTCTTGCAACCATTGCTACCATTGTACCCATTCAAAAGTAACTCCTCATTCCAGACCCCTCATGACTGCCATTATACTTTTTGTCACTATGAAATTGATTAGGTATCTGACATAAGTAGAATCAAATATTTGTCCTTTGCGACTAGCTTGTGTCACATAACATAATATCTTCAGGGTTCATTCATATTGTTGGAATTTCCTTTGAAGTTAGAATAATGTTCCATTGCATGTGTAGATCATGGCTATACATCCATCCACTGATGGACACTTGGTTGTTTCCACTCCTGGCTATTGGAAATAGTGCATCTTTCAATTCTTTTGGGTCTTCTTAGTCCTTTATACCCACTGGGGAAATAAGGAAAGTCCACTGAGTGTAGGTTGTCCGACTTTTTCCATGTTATGGTTAACAGAGGAAATATTAGTTTGACTTGCTAGGGGTAATCCTGGAGAGGTCTAGAAGTCAAGATGCTAGAGAGGACTGATCCAGGGTCCTGTTGCCCATGCTCTACTGTGGGGGTGAGTGGGATTCACATCATGTGTTGGATTCATTGGCTAGCAAGTGCTTTGTTCCTGACAGACCCTCAAGATTACCCCCCCCCAAGTGTTGCATTGTTTATAGATGCTCTAGATGTGGGTGGAAGAACAAGACTTCCTAAGGAGGTTCTTTGTTTTCTTTTAGTTCACATCCTGTCCTAGAAACCCTGGCCTTTGCAGCAGTAAAATGAGAGCCATTGGGCTTCCAAGCAATTGTGACCAGGGCCTATGAACATGGAGTAAACACCAAAACTGGGGAGATCAGATTCTCTATAGAGCTAGTGTAAGGTTAGAACAACCAAGACAAAGTCAGGTGTGGGACCTGAGCTGAAAGATTGTGTCAACAGAGAAAACCAGGCAGCCACTCTGAGGCTGTTAGGAGAGATCAGCATAGCTGAGGTAAGGAACCAGTATGAACAAGAAAGGGAAACAATACACGGACCTAAGGAGAAGCATGGACACCTTGGTGAGAGAGGAGAGGACAAAAGAGAGCCTAGAGTGATGGTCTGCATGTCTATGCTGTGAAAGTCAGTTCTGTGGTCACAGTAAGAATTTTCTTCCTCCAGGGGCCTGGATGAGTTTACCTGCCTTAAAGTCACAGGAAGGTGGGCTTGCTGGAAGTGAAGGATAAGGGGAGAAAGGAAAAGACGGAACTGATCAAGCCAGAACTGGCAGTGGGAAAGTAACAAAATGTCACCAAGACAGCACTGAATGCTTCTTTTTTAAATAGTTTATTAATCTGTTTGGCCAAACAGGTAATGGAAACTGAGAATAATAATTTGCTAAAAAGTTCAGGTCATGAATGCCCCTTTCCCCTATGAAACAAAAGACTCCATGGTTACAGAGTGCACCATTGGGTTATGACAACATTTCAAAATAATGTTTCCATTTCATATGTAACAATGTAAACTTCAAAAATAGTAAACTCTAACCCCCTTCCCCCTCTTTACAGATCTATCACAGATAGAATTTTCTGGCAGACCTAATTGTGTAAGTAAACAGCCTGGTGCTTTAAAAGTTTCATAAAAAGGTTTACAGATTCAGTAAATAATGTTTCTGTCTTGGTCATGAAGTAAAAGCAACCAGCAGTTCACCTTCTGCATAGTCTACCTAATATGCACGCTGCTTTGCCAGCCATGTTCTGTTACGCTGGTCAACTTTGTCATTTTTGTACACACACACACATATATAATTTTATTTGTTTCTAAAGGATTTCTACATCTAAATTATAAGACGGCGCTAGTGACTTATAATGTCACCTCGCTTCACATAGGTAAAGACAAAAATTCTGTAGAAGGCACTGTAATTTCTCTTGCATGATCTTACAGAGACTCGTGTCAGAGCAAGCCCTCTGGGGCTTGGACTTAATCTTTCCCCTTCCGTTATCTGGCTCAGGCCTAACCTCCAGTTGCCACCCCCAGATTTGTCATAGTAGATGGTTTTAGATGTCCATTATTCTTTTCCATTTCACCTCTTCACATCCCATCCATCCATTTATCCATCTATCTTACCATCCATCCATCCAAATTAATTTACAGTTATCTTTTGGTTCAGTAAAATTCCTTAAAATTAAGAGTACAGCTCTGGTATAAAACAAAATATGACCTACCATAGCTGAAAAATAATCACAGTGTGCAATGTAATTTTCGGTTGCTAAAATTCAAAACATTTGCCCTGCTTTATCAAGAATGCCTGTCATCCAAAACAATCTATGCAAGGATAACTTTAACCTGCTTTACATTCATTTAAAAAGAGCTGAGAGATTCTTCTTTTCTCTTTCCTCTTGAATTGGTACCCTTAAGTGAAAGGTCTGATGTGAAAAAAGTGCAAGCAAATTGGACATGCCAATAAATACCATATAACTTACCGCAGATTACCTACTGTACAGGTATGTACACCTTACCAAACTGAGGCTCCCCTGACAGGAATAGACCTCCAAATCTTTTACATGAGCGTTCACCGCAGAGTTCTAGAGAGTGGACATCAGCGGGCAAAGGAAGGGCGGGCTCTTCTGTTCTTGTTCTGAGGTCCTGAGCCCGCGTCTGCACCACCCTCAGCTGCCTCCTCCTTCTTCCTCACTTTGAGGCGGGTGAGCAACTTAATCAGCCAGACGTCCCATTCTTCAGGTAGGAGGAGGAGGAGGAAGCCCAGGCCGATGATGATGATGGCAATGACCCGGACTCCATTGAAGACTATCTTACTGGTGTAGTGGTCCACCACTGCGCAGGACAGAGAGTGGAGGTTATTCAGGGACAAGTTAGGCCCTGGCACGGAGCAAAAAGCTGTATCCTCCTCAGAGGCACAAAGTTGTGTATGCCCCTTTCTGCCTGGCGAGGAGCTGGCTTCCCTTGACTGTATATATATATATATATATATATATATATATATATATATATATATATATATATATATATATATACACAAATATATATACAGTGTGTATATTTATATATACCCCCCAATATAAAATCCCCAACTGCCCTTTCCCTATGTGTATGTGTACACACATATACCCAGGCTTTAATTGTGGCCACCTTCGGATAGCAGGATCATGAAAATATTACTTTTTTTATATTTTTGATGGATTTTACCTTTTCTGCAATGACAATTTATTTTTATGATTTAAAAGCACCATTTCCTAATATATGAGTGCCTCATTTATTGCACTTCACAAACACTGCAATTTCTACAAAGTTGACGGTTCATGGCAACCCTGCATGAAACACACTCAATTGGATGCCATTTTCCCAACAGCCTGTCTCACTTCACACCTCAGTATCACATTGAGTGAAGGTTCATAGATTTTTTTAGACCTAAAGCTTTGGTGCACTTAATAGGCTATTATAGAGAGTAAATTTAACATTTCTATATACCGGGAAACCAAATAATTCCTGTGACTCGCTTTGTTGCAGAGATCTGGAATTGAGCCTGCTATAACTCAAGCTGTGTCTTGTATAGCTTTTGAACACCAAACTTAAGCCATCTTAGAAGATAATAAACATAAACTTATTGTTCTGCTGCCCAGGCATTCTTAGTGCAAGGCTCTGACACTTGGATTATCTCCAACTGGGAGAGGCCCTCTGGGCACACAACTTTCATCAGGTGAGGGAAAACAAGGAGAAGCAGGGTTTGTGGCAGTTAATAAAAAACAGAGCAAAATATTCCAAATCTATGACTGCTGAGGTTTTCTCTTTCTGTGACTTTCTTGTTTTATTTATTTACTTACTTATTAATTTTTTAATTTATATATGTATCTCACATCATTGTAATCCCCAGGGGTCACCCACCACCTCCCCTCCCTGGCCGCTCCTTAGCATCAATTAAAAATGCCAAACTTGAAGCTTTTTTGGTAACATGGATGGACCTAGAAGAAATGATATTAGCAGAAACAAGTCAGAAAGAAAAAGACAGAAACCAAATGGTTTGTATGGACAACCAAACAAAAGTATACAATGGGGAGGGAGGACCAGCAGGAGCTTTCTTGTTTCTTGACTAAATTGACCACTGCACATATGAGGCCTGCTTCTACAGAAGAGAGAGCTAGATCGCTGATCTTTTTTGGATTTTCTGAAAGAAGGTGTGCTGATTAGAGCGTGTGCAGCTTTAAATCATTGACTTGCTGGACAGCGGTGCCTTGCTCTCCTGGGGCAGGCTTGTCCTGTTGCTCAGTCTGGCCTGGGCTCTGTCATGGCTCAGACATGCCCTCATGTCTTCCCCTTTCTGCACTCCAACTCTCACCTAGTCTAGAGGGCAGGCAGAGAAGACTAAGGGGTAAAAGGTAAACCTGAAAAAATAGTTTGCTAATTGTCCTCCTGTGGAAGTCAAGTATCTCTTTCATCCCATTATAATTCAGAAATACTTTGTTTTTTAAATATTGGCAAGACATATTAATTCAATGGATGGGAAGTCAACTAGAAAGTTACATGAGGAGAGAGACATAGAGACAGCAGCAAACAGACTAAAGTTCCAGCAATAGTTTCTCTGTGAAGACACATCAGATAACAGCAGATTCTTGCTTCTCTCTTTTATTCAAATTTAGTGTGATTCCTTTGACACATTATTCAACCTTTTATGTTGCAGTAAACAATAAGGAATGATTCTGATTAATCTCTTAAACACCTGGTTAGAGGATATGATCAAAGAAATTTTCCATACAAGAGCCACGGGGAATATGTCTTCCCACAATAAGAACGTGTAACTATAAAGATGAATAAGATGTAGGTGGAAAAGGTTTATAAGTTAATTTTCAGAATCCTGTGGGGTCTTGAGATGGATAAGTTGGACCCCCTTTTTTCTTACCAGTTCTGCAGTGCTCAGAAGCTTTCTGCACCATGAAGTATTATCTTGGAGATTATTTCATTTAGTTCTCAATTCAACCCAGGTAATGAGAATAGGCACTGCCTTCACTTTTAGGGGCAGGGAGAATGCTGGGATGGGATGGGTAAGAAGCCAAATCATGGGACTGGATTTAGTTAGCCCTTGAATGCTCCAGGCAAGTGCTCCAGGGGCATCAACATCACTGGATGGGTAAGGTATGCCATTCCCTAGGAGGCTGGGCCTCTCAAAGCCTGGAAGTAGGAGCGCTTGGGGAAGGGCTTTGTAGGAAGGGTTAAGGGGGTGATTGCATTGCAAAGCAGTGATTCACAAACCCTTCTTGGCTGAGAACAGGTTATACAGGAAGGACCAGGATGAGGCAGGGGGCTCTGGGAAGAAAATTCAAAATTCATGCCAGTGCTAGCCAGAGAAAAGAAGGTGAAGGGCAGCTCTGAAAGACTTGTCAGCTGAGTGTGCAGGGTAGTCCTCTGTGGGAAATGGAGTAAAGTCCCTACTAAAGGGGGGAAGGGTTCTTTCTTCTGAGAGGTAGAGAAGGAGGTTTAGCTCAGGGCATGATGTAAATGTGCTTACAAATGGAAGCAGCATAGAGAGATAAAGAGATTATAAAATTATAGAGAGACAAAAAAGTTTTTTAACAAACAAATGGATAAGAATAATTTAAAACTGTAAACAGATATGAAGCATAGAACATGAGAGGGGGAGGAGGGAAAAATTGGGGGAGGGATGGGCACAAGAGATTAAGATTGTTCATGGGTGTTAAGGTGGTGGGAGAACCTCAGGGTAGGCAATGATATAAAAATATATATTTGCAATCAATTAAAAATAAAAAATAAGATAAAAGATGAAAAAATAAAAATAGTTTTTTAAAAGAGAGTAAATTGCTTTCCCCCTGCTTCATATTTTTTTGTATTTATTACTAAATTAATGATATTCATCTCTCATTTTACACTAGCTATAATCATGATGGTTTTAGATTTTCTGTATCTCGGTATGATAAATTGAAAACTCAGTCCATTATGGTGATAAGATGGCATATATAGTAAACATTTACCCTAATGCTTTCTTTCTAGATGAGATCGGGCGCGTTCAGGGTGGTATGGCCGTAGACCCTACTGCTTTCTTTCTAGAGAGAGGTCACACATGCATTTAATACCAGGCACAGCAAGGATATATGTAGGTATGTTCATGCATATGTGTTTTTGCGTATGTGTTTATGAGTAGAACACTAAAGAGGCTTACCTGCATTCACAGGTACACTTAGGACGATTCCAAGAGACATCAGAGTGGGATATGTAACAGCAATTCCAAAATTTAATACAATATTGAATGCTGAAAGATAAAATACAAAAATAGGTGTTATTCATGACACCATGTCTGACTGCAGCTTCTCCGATATAACTTGGAGCTACAGAAGCTACCTCTACTCTTGGCTTTGACTAAGTGAGCTTAGAGTTCCTGCAAGGGTGTTCGGACTTGGGGATTAGGGACAGACATTTTGATTACTTTTCTCTTTCCTAAGCTTTGAAGAAAGAAATGAATTTTGGAAAAGGTAAAGGTAAGAAGAAAGGCCTAGGGCCATCCTTTTCATCCTCATAATATTCTCCATTGCTGGCAATGGTTCTGGGATGACTGAACAGGAGTGTTGGGAAATGCAATTTCCTGATAGGAACTCGGTGAAGCACCTTAGAGACTGCTTTCCTGGTTGGGATCAGTCTGATACCAATTAATGATGATGATGATAATATTAAAAATGATAACTGATAAAACATTGCCTTTTTTGTGTCAGTAAGGACTAAGAACGCTACCTGAATTGACCAACCCCTTACCGACCATGTCAGAATTGTGATATTATTAGTTGGTAACACATACTTCACTACACAGAGCTATGTCCAGGGCTACTACTGTTTGGTCTTTGGTTCTGGGGATAGAAGCCAGTGTCATCATTACATAGACTTTACTTTGCTTAACACAACAATCTTGAAAAGCAATGCAAATTAAAGCTAACAAAAGACTTTTTAATCCTTCAGGACACTGGATTTCCAAAGTTTCCCTTTGAGTCACAGAAATCCTGCTCTTCTGCTTTTGCTTTCTGGGACCTGTGATGGCGATCACCACTTACTCAATAAGAGGACTGAAAATCCACAAAGGTTTCCCCATGGAATGTCATCAAAAGAACTCCAATATTCCACTTTGGTAAAGTAGAGGATGACAGGAATACAGGTGATGAAAAGGATGTTAAACACACCCAAAATGGACAAAAATAAGGCGGCCTCTCCAAACTTAGCACTGCCCAGGAGGAGCTTGAATAGAACCTGCCAAGAAAGCAGAAGGGAGGGATGAAGGTTCATGTGTGACTCCAGTATGCCAGTGGGACCATGTGTGTGTGATCAAGCTGGGGCTGGGCCACCAGACTGATGCCATGTGACAGGTTAGGTCAGTAAGGCTGGAGGGTTGCTGGGTTTTGACCTATGTGCACTACACCTGTTCACATCTCAGTCCTGTCACCATGCAGTGATTCTGGCTGCATACAAGTTCT
Source organism: Uropsilus gracilis (assembly GCA_004024945.1). NCBI lineage: Eukaryota > Metazoa > Chordata > Mammalia > Eulipotyphla > Talpidae > Uropsilus > Uropsilus gracilis. Next base: position 30,309 of record PVHY01013608.1, on the reverse strand, counting down.
TCAGGGGTTTTCATACTGTGTTTGATTTGTCTATGTTATTTGTTCCCTCTCCCCCCTCCAGATGCTAGAAGCTAGGATGTGGTATCATGAATACTGAAAATATCTGCTAAGATTACCAGTTCTTGTGGGAACCCCTCAAGTTTACCTCTGACCTAGTGTCACACAGTTGGTCCCTAAACAAAAAGAGTTGGGCTGCAGACATTTTCTATTAATCAAAGGTAGAGGTGTTATTATATTTATAGCTCATCTCTACTCCATCCCACTACCCCCATTTTAGAAATGCTGTGGGTTTTAGTGTATTGCACCCAACTTTCATTTCTTGCAGCTGTTTCTGCTTATACATATTTCAGGCATACAAAGGCCTACAAGACAGGGACAAATGTGAATGGTGTGACTGGGAAGCTGAATTGACAGAAGCAGCAGGCTCCCATTGACAGTGGACTGTCAACAATTGTGGTCCAATTTGAATCACAGCAATGTTTTTCCTTTTTCTCCTTTCAGCCATTCACAACCCTTTAAGGTATTCCTGGATATATATACAGGATACATAAAAAGGGAAATAAATTTCTTTCAACATTCCATCTACTAATATCTTTGAATAAAGATCAGGTGGTAGAGGGATGGAAATGGAAATCTCAATCAGTAACATGGATTGTGTTTCTATATGCTCTCCGCTTTCCAATAGCATATGGCTAGTTGTGATAATTAACCATGCTAATAGGCCAGCAGACGGTGGACTTTTGATATTTTTTGCATTTAGATAGTAGCTTTGAAATCAAAAAAGCATGCTAGATTCACATCCTGGTGGTGAGATATATTCCAGAGAAGGAAAATGATGTGTGTGTCTCTCTTTGGGCAGTTAGGACAGTGAGCTGACGAAGAAGATATACTATTCCGCTTTCTAAAAATCATAAAATGTCCTACACAGTAGTTGGGAAAAATGCTTTTTAAAAGAGTTTTCTACAGTAATTTTCTCTGTCCTACTGCCTGGATTCATGTAAGGGTCTGTCCACCTTGAAACTAAATCTCATTTCTTACAGACCCTCCAGGTTGCTTTCCCAATTTGGATATCAGAAAACACTTGCCTTCTCTGCTGTGGATCTAAAAAGGAGGAGAGAGAAAGGTGAGAAGCAAGGGGAGAGAGCAGCCAAGGGGATGGAGCAGGGGAGCAGAGAGAGCAATGGATTAGAGTGTAGTGGTGAAAACTTGTTTTACCCAGATCTACAATTGGGACATTTCCAGTGGTTCCCTACATTTTGTCAAAAATATTTTAAAAGACTCCATATTATATAGTTTTGCTTTTGTTTACTCAACCTATGGGTAATGCCCGAAGTGCATATGGATTCATATTAAATACTGTTGGCTGCAAAAATCATCTGGTAAAATATTTAAATGGCCAAAATCTACCAGATGTTTGATTGTAGCTGCACAAACATTGAGCCATTAGTCTCTAGTCTCTGTCAGTCACTAATCTGTCATGAGGTCACTATTTCTCCAGTTTAGTCTTAAATGATGCAAATGCATAGCCTTTGATGGAAAGGTCTGAAAAGCCAAGGGCAGCCGGTGCCTCCCACTGCCAGTCCCAGATTGCATAATACATTGAAAATAAACTCATCTTCAACCACTGGCATCAACAAAGTCTCCCCCAAATTCAGGGACCAATCACACTCCTCTTCCTGGAAGCTCAGAGAGCTTGCTCCCATGCACCTACCTTGTAGAGGGCAGACATGGATGCAGAGCCCACCACCAGTGCTATACCGATGACTGAGTGGCTGTGGAAGCCATCCGCATAGGTCATCATCACGATCCCAGCAATGGCGAGGATAGCGGCCACGATCTGGATGGAAGGAAGAAAATGGTGGTTAGGGTAGTGGTGGTGAATTGGAGGGGCCACCTAAGTTCAAATGAAGCTAAAATGATCTTGAGGGGTCAGCAATGTGAACAGAGGTGTCTGCTTGCTCTCCAAAGGAAGGCTTTGAAAAGGAAAGTTTGTTCCCCTGTCTAAATGTTTGCTGCTGCTTACAAGGAGACTCCTGGCAAAGCTTGGCATAAGGGGATAATCTAAACTAGTGGCTGGGAAGGAGCAGCACCAATTCCTGAAAACTCCCAAAGATGAGGTATTTGGTCATAACAATGACTGAGGCAATACCTGGAAATTCCTTCTTAGCTCTTTCTTAGCTGTCTGAAAGGACCTCATGGGACCTTGCTTTTCTGTATATCTCAACAGAGAGCACAGTGAGGACTGCAGATCTTTGTCCCATGATACATCCCCTCAGAGTCTTCTGAGAGTATGTCAGCAGCCACTCAGTGTCACAGTGTCCTAGGCCTTGAGATGAAGTTCTTTCCCTCAGCCATTGCAGGCCCCCACCATGCCCACTCTTGATCCTGTCATTGTTTGATACAGATCTCAGGAGGAGTGGAAGCTCCAGAGAGGTGTAGAGAGTAAAATTCTCAATGTTTACAGGAAATAAAGTACTTGGGATAACAATTCCCAAAAGACAACCAAATAGGTACAGTGAATAAGTACAAGGTCTAATCTGAGGTGGTCATGAAGCTACACTACTGATGCCAGTAAGAAGGGGGAGGGGATGCTCTAGATCCATCATGGGAAAGTAGCACATTTCAAGGGCTGGCTCTCCTGAGAATGCTGTCCCTTGTATGGACCATTCCAAATATACTTTGGCCATCTGAACCAGTGTCAAATGGCTAACATTTTCTGAGCTGTGACGGGATGTTTCCAGTTTTTGTTTTTGTTTTTTAATTGATCAAAACTGGGTAAACATCATTCATTTCCTTTTATAGACATGAAAACATAGGCTCATAGAGGCTAAGAAACCTGCCCAAAGTCACAGAGCTGGCAGAATCAGAATACACATTTCAGGTCTGTTGGATTGCAAAATCAATGTTTATATGCATACATATATATATATTTACACATATATACATACTATATATATATATACGCACACATATACACACATATCTATGTTTGCAGGAAAATATGATTCCTATAAGCATTGCCAAATTTAGGATTTGTATTGAGGTTTCCTTCATGATTTGAAAACAAAATTTTTAGTTTAGTGAAAGGTAATGTGGTTGGGTCTTACACAGTATGTTATATGCTTCTAGCATGTTCCTCATGCAGTATTTTCATGTAGCAATAGATTGCTGGTAGCACAGAGGCTCTTGAAAGAGCAGGTGAGCATCACTGACTAGAAAAGAGGTAGGCCCTCTGCTGTCTACTTGTCCTTTTTGGCTTAGTAATTCACTTTCAGTCTGCTGCATCATTCTCCAGCACATGTTGCATATACTTTATATTCAAATGCTCTCTGTACCATGCGTGCACAAAGTTCATTAAGGAAGAAACAGAGATTACAAGATAATAAGTGAACTATTTCTTTTCCCCAAGAGGACAAGAAAGGGGCAAGTATAGAAGCAAGTGGGGAGAGGGGTTGGTTTCTGCTCTGGAAGGCTCATATAATGTAGAGATCTGCTTGGAATGGTTTTACCTGGTGAGGTAGGTCAGCAAAAAATTAACTAGAAAAAGAGGGGAGGGGAAAAAGAGGGTGTTAAGGGAAGAATACGTCACACTCAGGTGACTCGGGGCATCTCTAAATGTGCTTGGATTTTTCCAAACTTAAGGCTGAATTTTGAGGAAGAAAAACACAACAATGGATTATTTTTTCCCTGAAGATTTATGAAGTAGATTTCTGACCTCTTCTGCTCTCTTCTCTATCAATTAAATAGCAAACAGCTCACCAGTTCTTCCTGAGCTGAGTTGTGCAGAGGCACGAAGGGAAGGGGCCGGGGAAATAAGAGTGTGGGTGGTCAAGAAATAAGAGTGTGGGTGGTCAGCCTGCTGGTCAGCATTGAGGAGTCCTGCCCCGTGAGGTCACTGTGACTGGTGGCTGCAAGGAACAGTGATCCCTCACTTGTACCTCTGGTCTCCTCTTGGGGGTCCAGCCACCAGTCACAGGAATAAATGACTTGGCTGGGGGGCATGGCTCTTTGAGCAGCAGTCCCCCAGAGGCCTAAAGCAGTAGAGCACCAGCCAGTAGCTCAGCCTCTTCCTCTTTGCTGCTAGCAGTAGAGGTAAACAGCCCCTAGAGGGTGCAGAGTCTGAGAGGTCTATCTCAAAGCTGGCATTCTTTTGAAGATAACAGTTCTGTTTAAAAAAGTGCATATTTTACATAATTCTAGAACATATCTGGGTTTCTTGGCTTATAGTTGGGAGTGCTTCCCTCTTTAATTTCTGCACAACTCTACAGGAAAGCACACACCCTGTGATTCCACAGGTCCCTCATCTTCTAGGTCTGGGCCTGCCTGGGGCAGAATTTGAATATGAAATAGACAGGTGAATTTCCCCAGGCCTTTCTTTTCTCAAATTTTCCTAATGCCCTCCAGCATTCCCTCCTCCATATTGACTAACCTAAAAACAAGGATTTGGGGTCCCAGACTGGTGGGGAACTGCAACCTTGAGGCCAAGCAACTGATGGCAGAGAGGACTATTTTTACTTCGGCTGGTGATGAGGAAGACACATGTAGGAGATATAGGCCACGTATAGGAGACATAGGCCACGAATTGAACCGCTCAGTGGTCACCTCACTCACTGTTAAAACCTGTCAGATCCTGGGTTTTGGATTCAGAGTTCCAGAAACCCACTCCTATTTTGGTGCCCATCAAAGCCACACCACTTCCAATCATGTCAGGCTGAGCAGGAAGGAGGAGGGGTAAGGACAGCAATCCAGTACAGGCCCCTCACCTCTCAGCCTGGCATTGCACCCTATTTTGGTCAACAGGATGTGAAACACACATCCTTTGCCAGAACCCTTTGTGGTGCATTTGAGTGTTGCAGAGTTTGGAGCAACTTCAAAACAGGTCAAGAACAGACAAATTTTTGAGCATATTTCCCCCAACACTTTGCCTCTGACTCCTGAACTGGTTTGGATATTAGAGTTTGGAGAGAAATTGGAGTTCTCCAGTTCAGGATCATATATTAGGGATGGGAAAGGTGTCTGGCTGTGCTTCCCCACACTGTGTGCTCTGCGTCCTTCCCTGCACCTTTCTCAGGTGACAGGGGATAGCTAGCTTCCCACTCAGTAAGGAAGCAGGATTAGAAACTGGAATTACTCAGGTAGGAGGGGGCCTGGAAAACACAGATAGCACTGTAATGATGGAAAACATCCACTGAACTGATTTATGTAAAAACTGGTTTTGGGAAAAGTATGGGGTTCCCATGAATGTGCCGCTGGGATTCAAGGGCCCTCTGGGGTAATCATTTGCCTTCTTGCTCCATGGTCAGGCCCTCCTGGTTAGAAAGCCCTAACTAGTGGCTGACTTATCAGATAATCTCTTGTGTTTCTCCTGAGAGTGGGCTAAGGATGGCCTCCCCCAGTCAACCCTTTGTTCAACCACCTGCTGGCCACCCCTGGGTGGCCTTGACCTTTAGGAAAGGCTGTTACCCCCAGGGTTGTACTTGCTCTCATTCTGTTACTGTTTGAATGACACAAAACCACCTCCCTAGTGTTTTTCAACTTCTGACACTGTCAGCCTTGTTGACCTGGGCTGGTCCATCAAGCCCCTTTGGATGAGGAGGAATCATAAGAATAACAACCTAAGAAGAGATAACATTTATTGCGTTCTATGTACCAGGCTTGCATTACTTATTTTGTTCTCACCACTGTTCTGTAAGATGAGTACTAATATTCTATTTTAGAACGAGGTAACCCAGACGCCTTAAGTCGCTGCAGGACCAACAGCTTGTCAGAGTGGGTGCAAGTCTGAACATGCCTGTAGATTAGAGCACATTGCCCTTAGCTGCCTGCTGTTCAGTGTACAGATGTGCTGCTGAATCTCCAGGCTCAGGTTTCTTAGAAGGTTGAAGGTGACACAGGGGCAGCTTAGGCTGCTTTTAAAGTCACCTCTGATACCACAAAGGGTGGCTGGGATCTCCCCAGCTTTAAAAGATACATTTGCTTTCTGCTCTGCCTGCTTGGCCTGGACAAGAACTACACGATAATTTGAGCAATTATTGTCTCAATTAGTCCTCTGTGCAATCTGTTCCCAGACATAATGCTGAGGCTCATGGTGTTCTTTAGATCTGTTCTACTCTCCAACTTAAATGTGCACCCTCCAGAATGAGGAGTCATGCTCATTCCTTCCCGTCTTTGGAAACTACCTACAACAGGCTGGGGGAAGTCTAAGATAGCCCTTGTGTCAGTGAATTGGAGTGTTAAGGCCAAGGTATGTCTTTTCACCAGGGAGAATCCTTCAGGGACTCTGGCCAGCTGCTGGGAACTCAGATTTTTGCAGATGAGCGGAGGGAAATCCACTAGGATCTGGAATAGGAAGCTCCTAGATTGCAGGGCACATATTTCTGGGAGGAGTAATGGGTGTCAGAGAGACCCATAGCAGAACCACAGAGTGAACAATTCCATCACAACACTGGTTCACAGACTCTTGGTTTCAGGGCTGGCCTGGTGCTGAATGGCTTCTATGCAAAATATCACTGTCCAGGCATGTTAGGAGGAAAGCTTTCTTATCCATATGTAGCAATACAAAGATCTTCATGATCCTTACTGCTCTCTCTGAGTCTAGGCGGGCTTCAGGTATTTTTGTGTCTCCTTCTTTTAACCTCAAAACATTTGTTTTTCTTCTGCTTCGGTGCAGAATTAACCTTGAAATGTCTCTTCCCAGTAGCAGGGTCTCATTTGGAATCTGCTTTGGCCATCAGAATTATGCCAGAGAGTCCCATGAACTCCTTTGGCATTTTGCATCAAAATAAAGTCACAACAGGCCCCAGGCCCTCTGAGGCTGGTGTCCTGTCACGGAGACTGCGGGGAGCATATACATTTCTTGTGGAGAGATATTATATCATTTATTTGCTGGAAGCTTTTCTGGGTGGTAGCACAGTGAGCGAGTTTTTATTCCAAAATTAACACTAAGCCTCAAAACAAATTTTCCCCCTACTGCAAGCTAAAAATACGCCTCGGCAGTTGACTCATGTCCCCACTGCTGTTTGAGTAACTAGGTGGGCGTGAATCCACCACGAGGGTGATATCACAGTTCTCAGGACAATGACAACTAGAGAGTCTTGGCCTGCCCCTTGCTGACTGCCAACATGGTTCACTCTACTGGGACTGCCCATTAAGAGGGCTCTTCGACCAGGTCGGCGGGCCATCATGCTGAGGGTGCAGGGCGAATGAGTGATGCGCTCTGACTGTAAGAGAACCAGCTGTTTGGCTCCAACCTCCTTGTGTCCTTGTTTACTGCAAGGTGATAAGGGGGCAGTAGCAGCCACTGGCCACCAGAGGGAGGCAAGCAGAAGCCACTAGAAGTCTGTCAGTGCTGAAAGTCACCTACTCTTTTCAGGGCTAGTCCCTCAGTCATTAGCTGATATTTGATAGTACATCTAGTCAAATTCATACAGTTCTTATGAAGTTTGACTAGCTAAAGTTTTGACTAGATTTTAATCGTATTTACTAGGTCTCAGTTGTAATGAGATAATTCTTTCCACTCCTTTTAGGTTGAGAAGGAAATTAAAATGCATATAAGTGACCTTCTGAAGTCTGGATTTAGCATACGTGTGTCTGGCTTACTTCGTCTGGATCGTGTGTACAAAGCCAAAAAGCCTGCCCAGACTGCATGTACGTGTGGGTGCAGGAGGATCCTCTGACACATGCTTCCTAAGGAGAGAGGGATAGTGTTAGCAGAGGGCTTTCAGGCTTCAGGACACAACTGTCTATGTGACAGGGGTGAGCACACAGAGGAGGGAACACATTGCCAGTCCCTGTTCGGGTCCCCAACTGAAACATACTTTAGGGAATGCTTGTTGAAGTGCTTGAAATGAAAGGTGCTTTAAATGAATGTTGTCTAGTATGGTTTGCAAGCAAGGTTTGCAGGGCATACCAAGAACCGGGCCCCCTGCTGGGCTCCTTTTCTGCTGCAAATTAGAATAGTGGTCAGCAGTTTATGCTTATGGCCCAGCACATGGAGTTAAGCAAGCCGATGGGCAGGTTTTCAGCTGACATGACTGAGTGAGGGAGGAAGACAGATAATAAGGAACTTACCCTCACTCCCATGAACCTGTCCCTGAGAACGATCCATGAGAGCAAGAACACAAAAGCTTTGTTGCAGCAGAACAACACGGAGACATCCGTAGTGTTTATTTTCTTTATTGCATGTAAGTACAGGTAGTTTGTGAGTGTCCAAAGAACACCAAAGGGGGCTGCCTTGGTAAAAAACACCTTCAAAGTCAAGCCATTGTCTCCAAAAAATCGACAGCATTCCCTAAAACAAGGAAAGAGAGGCAGTGTTATTATATTCTTGGGTTGAGACAGACCATTTTTCCCCCTTAGACCCACTTTTCTCTTTTTATGCAACTATTGGAACGGGTGGGGCCTTTTTCTTTATCATTATCTTTTATATACAGCTTCTGATGAATGCTTTCTAACCTATTGGCTTAATTGATTGGAGAGAATGTTGCACAGATGATGTCAGGAATTATTTTTTCTGCTCACGTGAGGCTTGGAATTGGTACTTCTAGGCAAAGGGTAGCATCAGGATTATCTGATCTGAAGAAGACTCAACTCCATGGTGATTGACTAAGAATTCTGTCACTTACTTAGAGAGGGAAGCCATTTTTTTCTTGAGGGGAGGGTGGATATTTAAAGAGAATTCATTGAGATATATTAAAAAGTTTCCCCGAACTTGTGACTAAGCCTGGCTAGTTATTTCCTGGGTGACCTAATACATTTTGGCAAGATGAAATATAGTCAAACCTTGAAAAACACATTTTTGAACTGTTTGGGTTCACATATGGACAGATTTTTTTCAGCCTGTGTGTTCTATATTTGCAGAGTCAACAATTATACATTTATGTGGGTTGAATCTACAGATATGGAACCCATGGATACAGAAGCTGACTATAGATAGATGATAAAGGAATTTCAACTGAGGAGTGGGTTCACATGTTCAGGGGTCAACTGTGTTGTTAACTCTTGACACATGTTCTCCATGAGGCTGTCTTTGAAGTGCCTTATTCCACCTCCTGGAGGTTCTCATCCCTGTGTCATAGTAGAGTAGCCCAAGAGGAATGAGGGGATCTTGGATCTGACGGCCTGGTTTGGCAGTTTTAGAATGGCTTGTTAGCCAACTACCAAATTAAAGTACACAACTTTGGGGGAGGAGGGACTAGGTGGGAATAGTTGGGGGGGTGAACAACCCAGAGATCACAGATGTGAAATTTATATATAAATAAATTATTTAATATTAAAAAAAGAACGGTTTGTTTATTAAATCAAATCAACAAGCACTTGTTTTTCATTTGTCTTGTTTATAATTCTAGACAAGGCACTCTGGCTGATACAGAACAAATAAATGGTCCTGCTTTTGAGAAGTTTCTGGTATAATTGGGAAGATAAGACTGATTCCTAGGAAGCAATGGCATTTTTAATATAACTACATATTAGGTATGTGAAATATAACAATGGCATAGAATTCCTGTCTGGTGTAGACAGTTGGACTGATTTGAATTAAAACTTGAAGGATAGTATTTATACAATTGGAGTGGGGGAAAAGAATATTTTAGAGATACAGGAAACTGGGTCCATGAAACAGGAACAAATTATACAAAAAGGAAATAATTTTGGAAATTAATTTTTTAACTTGGCTAGCCTATATTTAAAGAGTTGGAATATACAATCAAAGGTCAAGATGATCTCACATCTTATGTATGCATGTTGTATGTTTTGTGTGCATTTGAGTGTTTTGTGTGTATGTGTGTGTATGAAGGGGCATAGAAAAACTAAAATTATGAAAGAAATAATTAGAGGGCAAATTTTTTGGATATATGACATGAATCTTCATAGCAAAGGGCCGACCATGTACCATGCAAAATGTACAACGAAATAACCACAAAGCACATAACTTGTGACACGGAGAAAGACAAAAGCTCAAGAAAAATAAAATCAAACAAGTCAAAGGGTAGGAAATTATAGTGATGTCAGATATCTCAACAACAAAGATGGAAGCTAGACAATAATGGCTTTAACATTTTTTAAAGAAACATTTTCAAGCTAGAAATCAATAACCAGCTCAGAGTCAATCAAATGTGAGGGTAGAATAAGGATATCTTCCATTTTGCTGCACTGGAAAACATTGTCTCCACACCTCTGGAGGATAGCCTACACCCAAACAAGGGTGCAGACCATGGGAGAGTCAAGTGGCAGCAGGTGGCTGGCTGCCGGGCCAGGCTGGGCTGGGGGGACTAGTCCCCGTGGGAGATCATGAGCCACAGGACTCTAATGGGGGCCGGGCACGGTGGCTCGTGCCTGTAAACTTCAGCCTATGAAGCGGCTGGGGCTAGGCATCGCGGTTTCAGTCCCGCCTGGGGTCCGTAGCGAGACCTAGTTCCAAAAAAAAAATAGCTGGGTGTGGCGGCGCGCACCTGTAATCCCAACTGCCTGGGAAGCTGAGGCTGGGGATTGCTTGAGTCTGTGGTACTCTGGGCAACGTGAACCTGTGGTTCCATGGGCAAAAATAGCGAGACCTAGTATCAAAAAAAAAAAAAAAAGACTCTAATGGGGTAGCTTCCAGGGAAGTTCTGTGATTAATCAGCATAGGGAAGGTATTGGTAGGCTCAGAAAAAAATACCATTCATGAAAATCAAGATAAATGAGACAGAAGAGGCAAATATTGCACACATTGTATAGGGGCTTGGTGAAAAGAGACAGCATTGGTGAACAACCTTTGCATGATTAGAACACAATTAACCAAAATTTGGGATAGTATTATGTCGGAGGGACTAGAATCAGGGACTTGGGGGTGGGGTGCATGAGAAGTAGATGTCCATATTTAAGAAACATGGAGATAAGAGTTTTGGTAAGTTGGCATAAATAGCTGGGGAAATAGACATAAAGATTGGGAATGAGAGTGAGCAGAGGTTACTGTTTTCCTGCTATTTAGCTTTTCTGAAATATGTACAGGTGTTAAATTGCTAAAAATAATTATAAACCAGTAAGAGAGAGAGTTCAGGTCACTGCTTGAAGCTGAAACATGAGTGCTTGGAGACAAATTTGGGAGGTGCAGTTTGAAAACCACAGGTGTAAAGAAATCCCACAAATAACAGATAAATATAGCCCAGGCAAGTTTAAAGGCACACTCACATTCAGTTACTGCTGGAGCCAGGGAAGCATGTGCTCAGTCTTCAAGGAACATGCCTCCTAATCCCCTCTTCTGGATCCTTTCCATTGCTATTTAATTGTGTCTACACCTTTTCTACCTTAAACAGCCCTTTCAAGATAAAAACCAGCATCTTGTCGGCCCTATTCTTCTCTTTCAGAGTGAGACTTTTCAGAATGGTCCTCTGCTCTCATGGCCTCAGGCCCACCTCTCTCAGCTCACTCTACCCTGGTATCTATTTCCACACTCACCCAAACTCCTAGATGGGTCACTAATGACCTTCAAGCTGTTAAATCCAACAAGCACTTCCTGGGGTTTCATTTTACTCTCGGAAGCTTTTTGGAGCACTCTTGACTATTCCTCCTCTAAGTACTTTTCTTTGCTTCCAACTCAGCATACGCACCCTGGCACCCTGTGGTTGCCTCTGACCTCTCCACAGACATCTGTGCTAAGTTTCGTAGGGTTCTCTTCTAGTTCCTCCTCTTTCTGCCCTGCAAATTGTCACCATGTAATCTCATCTGCTGTCATGGTTTCCCAGCTCAGTGATACTGTCATGAGGAGACTTCTGATTCCATCTGCAATGTGGACATCCTGGACACCTCAAATTCTGCCTCCCCTAGTGATCGCAATATCCATGGCAACCCTTAGTCATGATATGGTAGCCTGACAGGTTTTTCCCCAGGTCACGTACTTGGGAATCACTCTTAGTGTTGTCCTTTCTTCTCCACGTGTAATTAATTCTGAAGGCCTATTAATTCATTCTTCTAAATACCTATTCCCAAGACCACTATCCTTCCTTACTTCTCCCCCCTCCTGTTTCCTGGACTACGGCCATGGGAAACTTAGGGAGCTTCTCTCTCCACTGCAGTCTCTTCCAATTCAATTCCATGTGACAAAGAGATATACCTCTCCCTGCCCCTTAGGATAAAGGCCAAGCTCCCCATAAGGTTTTCTAGGTCCTTCCTGACCTTACCTGTCCTTGCTTTATTCATCAGCACTTCTCCATCCCTACTTGGAACTGAAAACTCCTTGAACTCATTTCAGTTTCTTGAATTTAATGTTCTTTCTCGACTTTCACTCTTGATGGATTTTCTATGTACTTTTCCTGAAATATTCTTCCTTTCCCTTCAGTGAAGTACCCCTCCTATGTGTTCTGTACTCCTTATCATCCCTGTAGGACCCTCTACTATAATTACATTTTTACTGTATCTGCTTAGTTACTAATTTCTTCAGCATAATGCAAGCTTCATATGGACACGCTTTTTTGGTTTCAGCTCATATTCTCAGAATTCAGCATGTAATATACAGCTAATAATTCCTTAACAGAGTGAATGTGCTTGTTCTTTTATGGTTTTCAAACAATTATGCATAGATCATCAGTCTTAGAAACCCCAAGAACCACTTAAAATTATGGATTCAACACTAGACTTATTCAGTCATACTGTCCAGTGAGGAGCCCAGGAATCTAGAAGAGTAATACAGCTTATAGGAGGGGGGGGGCACAGTCCTAACAACATTTCATAATTCAAAGCTTGCAGATCTGATGAGTTTCCTCACAGTAGCTCTGTGCTTCTGTTTGCTGCTGATGTTACCACCACCACCTGGCATGATCGTTCACTCAGCTTCCCAGAGTTGATATTGTGATTCTTGTTTAACTTTTAAAATCTTGAGGGAGTCACATTATTTGAAAATTTATGCATAAATGAAACATTAGTCATACTTATATTTTGTTACTGTAAATTTGCATTAAAATGCGACTGCACTGTATTTAATTTTTTTTTCCAAATGATTCTCATGAGCAGCTAAGTTTGGCTCTAAAAAGTTCATGCTGTCTGTTTCCTTTCTTAAAAAAATAACTTCTGAAATAACATAAAATTTACCATCTTAACAACTTCCAAGTATACAGTTCAGTAGTGTTAAGTATATTCACATTGTTTTGTAACCCATTTCCAGAAAATTCTTGATCTTGCAGAAATGAAACTTGGTGTCATTAAACAATTCCCCATTCTTCCCTCCCCACAATTTCTGACAGCCACTATTCTCCCTGTTTCTAAGAATTGGACCCCTCTGTGATCATGTCATCAGGATCATATATTTGTCCTTTTGTGACTGTTTTATTTCACTTGGAATAATGTTTCAAATTCATCCATGTTACATATTATGTCAGCATTCCCTTTCTGCCCACGATCATACTTTCCTGAATGTGCCTCATCTTGTCCAATCTTGGAAGCTAAGCAGGGTTAGGCCAGCTTAGTATTTGGATGGGAGAATTTCTTTTCTAAAATTTCCATAGTGTGTTTTTACAACATAGTTCATGCTATCTATTCATCTGTCTTGACACTTGGGTTTCTCCCATCTCCTAGCTATTGTGAGTAGTGCTGCTGTGAACCTGGTATACAAATACCTCTTTGAGACTCTGACTTCAATTCTTTGAAACAATTCCCATCAATCCTTGTTATCTTCTGTATTTGATTTTCATTTTTATTGTATGGATGAAGGTGATGTTGCCTTTCCCTTATGATTAGTGATGTTGAGCATCATTTTCATGAGTTTGTCGACATTTGCATGTCATTTGGGGTAAATGTCTACGGAAGTTCTTTCCCCATTTTTCAATTGTGTTTTTGTTGCTGAGCTGTGGGAGTGTTCCACATAATCTAGATAGTCACCCGTTGTCAGTGAGATAAAGTCTTCTGAAGAAAATATTTGCAGATCATTGCTGTCTTTTGACATACTCTAATTTATGTTTACTTTGGTTACTCATGCTTTTGATGTTATAGTCAAGAAATCATTGTTAAATGCAATGTCCTGATGCATTATTTATTATTTATATTTTCTTCTAAGCGTTTTATATTGTTAGCACTTATGTTTAGAACTTTGATACATTTTGATTAATTTTTACATCTTATATATTTTACATATTTTGTATATCCTATGTATTCTGTATTTTATATATTTTGTATAGTTTTTGTGTCAGGATCTTATTCTTCTGTAGGAGACTATCTTCTTTTCTATGCACTAATCATTGCCAAACTGTCCTTTATCCCACAGGATGGTCTTAACATCCTTGCTGAAAATCAGTTAAGGTTGTTGTGCTATAAGGCTATCTGATTGGTCCTCTATTCTATGCCACTGGTATGCTTTTACTCAGTACCCTCCTTCATGACAGTTTTGATTGCCATAGCTTTATGATAAGTATAAAAAATTTGAAATTCATTTACATTTCAAAATTACTGCCTTATTTGCAGTAAATTCTGCTTTCATAGTATTCTATTTGCCCCATGTTTTCTTATTCTTTGTATTTGTTTTCTTTTATTTTTCATGCATTTATCAAATTAAGAAATTATTCTATCTCCCCAATTAGCTTATTAGAAATACATCCTTTTATTTTTATCATAGTAAACCTATATTCTTGATTTCTTAGAATATTTTAGTTGGCAATGTTATTTCTTGTATACAAAAGCCTTTTAACACTTTTCATCGAACACATTTCTTTACTATGTTTTGGATTATTATCATAAATATTCCACATATTTTTATACCCTCTATTATGGCTATTTCAGACAATTAGTACTTATTTATATTTTACCACCCATTTTCTCTTTCTGAAGATCATCATTCTTTATGGCTTTATGCTTCCATTTGCAATCATTACTTTTGCCTGAAGAATTCCTTTAAGTGTTTCTTCCAGTGTTGGCTATTTGCATGAGCAGATCTTTATATTGTTTTGCTATTTAAACCGGATTTTTACTAAACTGGATTTTTTTAAACAGGATTTTTACTGTCTCTAAAGTTCTAGTTTGACAGTAATTCTTTCTAGCCTTTAAAGATAGCATTTCTTTACTTTCTGTCTTTTATTTTTTCTATTGAGACTCAGTTGTAAATTATATTTGCTCTGGTGATGACAGTGTATCTTTTTTCTAATTTCTTTTAATATTTTATAATACTTATTTTGTATCCTTCACTTTTTAGCAGATTTTCTATGATGTTCATGGGTTTTTATCTTTTTTTTTTTTCCATTTGGGATATATAAATCTGAAATCTGTGTTTTAACTCCATCCATTACACTTGGAAAATTCTTGGACAATATACTCTTTCCCCTCTATGTTGGGACTTCAGTATGTGTTAGGCCTTTTCATTGCTCATCATATCTTAAGCTTTTTTATTTTCTCCTCCCTTTTCAATCTGTGATTCAATCTACATATTGCTACTGATGCATTTTCCATTTATATTTTTTTTTGTTTTGTCTCAACTGTTATTAAATTCACTAACACATTCTTAATTTTCATATTTTTTGTCCTAGGTTTCCTGTTTAATTATTTTTCATAATTTTACTAGTTTTCTGGTAAAATTCTCTATATATTCTTTTGAACATATTAATCAGTATTTTATAGTGTACAGCTTACTGCTCCAAAATATATAACATCTCTGGATCTGTTTATTAATTCTTATTTGTTTTTATTTTCTTGAGTTTTGGTCATCTGGTCCTATTTCCTGACTAGTTATTTTTATTTTTTTAATTGATGAAAGTTTATTATGAAATATTGCAAGGATGTGGCTGATCTTATCTCCATGTGTAGATGTAATTTTATCTGGCATGATGTTTACCTTGAATAGCTGATGCTAACCAATTTCTGTCTATCTCCCCCTTATTCTATCAGGTTCCAGCTCTCTCTGTAGTTTCAACTGGAAGTCTCTCTTGCTTAATGCATTAAAAAACCAATATTCCACTCCAGGACCACAAGTCTACTAAAGTCTTTGCCTTAGTGCATGTCTCTCTTCTTAGTCTCTCTGTGTCTTGTCCCAAATAATGTCTTAAGAAGTGACCAGACATAGGAGTCAGATTTGCTTCTGTTCAAGTATTTTTCTCTGAGATCTTGCATCAGTCTCAAAGTGTGGCTACCTTGACAGTCTTGAATTCATAGTTCTGTCTTTTTTTAACCTCCCCCTTTTTTTTTATCCTCCCCCCACTCTAGTTCTGTCTTTTTATAACAGAGAATGCTATAAGCTCAATGCTGATTTTCATGTGGCCTCTATAATTCATCCTGTAAACTGAAAATTCTGCTAGAGAAAAACCTGCTAGCAATACAGGATTGCTTCATGTGTTTGGATTCTGAGATCCTGGTGCCTCAAGTCCTAGCTGTACTGAGAGCTCTCTGATACATTCAAACAACTTTTTTGAGTAAACACCTTCATTTTAGAATTTTAAACGTTTTTAGTTTGTCACAGATTTATCTCCTTTGTTCAAGCAGCTAAAATTTAGAGACTGTAAGAAGGTTCTGAAATAGCCTTAGTTAGGTGATGATAAATAAGCTGCAATAGCAGAAAGTTGGTAATTCTTAGGCCTCATTCCAGGGATTTGTTTTAGTAGATCTGGATTGAGGCACAAAAGTAATTTATGTTTTTTAAAAGGATGCACAGGAGATCCTGATGCATACTCAGGTTTGGAAGACAGATAACTTTCTCAAAGTGTGTCAAAGAAAATTACACACACAATGGGCTATATAATTCAGTTCATAAAAGAGAATGAAATCTTAACATTTGCAACAACATGGATGGAATTAAGGACATCACACTCAGTGAAATAAGTGATACAGAAAGACAAAATACTATACTACCACCTATATTATTTCACTTCTAGGAATGCTGAAAGCAGAAGAAACTGAGTTCACAGACACAAAGAACAGACCAGTGGTTATCAGAAATAGGGAATGGAGAAGAGGACAAATGGGTAAATATGGTCAAAAGGTACAAACTTGCAGCTATAAAATAAACAAGTCATGGGGAATATATGTAATGTACAGTATGGTGACTATAGTTAGTACTACTGTAGTGCACATTTGAAAATTGTTATGAGAACTCAAGATCTTGCTTAGCAAGGAAAAATTTTGATAACTGGTGATGGATGTTCATTTCACAATGTATATAAAGTTTGAATCAATATGAGTTGTTTACCTGAAAGTAATACAATGTTGTATTGCAATTATAACTCAATAAAAGCAAATAAAGGATTTTTTTAAAAAAATAGCACCTCGGAGGAACTCCTCTATTAGTAACATCTATCAACCCAAGCTAAATCACCATCACTTCTCAGCAAGATTACTATCCCTGTTGCTACGCTTCTCTCTCCCTTTTAAAACCTAAGTCAGAGTAGGCTACCCTTGGCTCAGAAGCTTCCATTTTTTCCCTCATTTTTATTCACTGTAGAAAATGTAAATTGAAGAGCAGGTCTGCACATAGTTCTCTCTGCCCTTACAGGATTCTGCTCAAATATCAGAGAAACCTCAGATACAATCTGTAATATAGTAACATCGCTACCTACCGCCCTACACTTCTCTATCACTTGCACTTACTACTCTGACACATCATATGTTTACTGTTTATTGTCTGTCTTCTTTCACCAATATGATCCCCATTAAAAAGGATTTTGTTTTATTTGCAGATATAAATTATATTTATGTACTCAAATTACATTGGAATATTTGAGTTCTAAAAAATTGGTACACATTTGAAATCTTTGACTAATCACGTCTATATCATTCATCCTTAGTCCCAAATGTTACTAATAATCCAGGAATAGACTATCTAGAGAATTAATATACAGAAATATAAAAAGAACTGTGAGCTCTATGTATATGCATTTGCATGTGTCTTTCTTGATATGTATGCATTCGATAATTTCCTGAAGGAAATCTTTATAGGAAACAGCCATGACCTGAATGTGATGTAGTTAAGTCTATCTTTAAGCTAGGTGACTAGACAATATCAAAGACTGGACTTTACTCCTGGAGCTCCAGATCATTTACTATCTTGTCACATCCAGAACTTAGTTATTTGATCTACTTAAAGGTACTGGATGGATGGTTTTATCATCATGCCATATTGTTTACAAAGACAATCTATAAGGAATGATATCTGAAATAGTAGATTCCTATTGCCATTTTAATAAAAGTGAAAACAGAAATATACATTTTCATTGATTTTGCCCAAATGTGATCTCTGAAGACAGAAGGTGCAGTGGAATGTGAGCTGTAGAGGGCATATCATTTCTGAAGATGCCAGGGCACTCCAGACAACCCAATTCCAAGGTGGGACACCAGACTCTTTAAGTGTTCCATGTGTGAGGACTCTCCCTGAATACAAGCCACTGAGATAATGTTTGCCAAAATAAAACATAACCAAGATCTTACCTTCTAGAAAAAGAACAACATAAAAATATGGGATAAAACATCTGAGCTACTTTTACGTACAGAGGACTGGAGCAACCCAAGTGATTTGACACAAATAGCACAAATAGCTCTGAGAGCTATGTCAGATTCATGGGGCACAGAGACCCATATATTCTGTGTATACATTAACGTTCATTTTCAAAGTAGCCCCTGTTAAGCCCATGGTGCTATGCTATGTTTGGAAGAGTATGCAGAACCTGCCCACGTCAAAGTTGGGAGAAGTTCTTATCCACTGTCCACTGAACATGACACAGTATCAGGAAGACATGACTTAGGACAATCTTAGATCCCTAGGGGCAAATTTAGTCTCGACCATTATGAGGGAAGACTACTGATTCTTTTTTCTGGATTACTCTATATGAATGGTTCTAATTTGCTTTTCTACCTGTGGCTCAAATTCTAAGTTCTTTCATTCAGACTCATTGAGAATAATGTTGAAACAAACTTGTATTAATATTAAGATACACTGATAATGATAGTATATATTATCCAATTTTAGGAATATACACATACACAGGAGATCAAACATACATAGATTCAGGCAGACAGAAAAGGGGACTGAATTATGCATGAAATAGAACAAAATATAATTAAACTAAATAACTAACTTGGGCTTTCCTCTGACCACATGTAGAAATGATTATTTAATGAAAATAAAAATAAGACTTGGAAATATTAACATAGAATATTAAAACCATAGTCACTGTTAGACCCTTCCTTTGATAGGTTTTAAGAGGCATAGTTAGTTGGGGTAAACTGTCATGTAAGTATATTTGGATAGTCAAAAGCCAGTTATATGTATGGATTCTGACTCATAAGAAATGATAATAGGTTCACTGAGCACTGATCTCTTGCCACCAAAAGGGGAAGAAGCTTATCTCTGGGGCCAGAACTGCATTTCTACGACAGCCTCCTGAGGAGGCTTTGGGAAACTCCATAATCCTTGGTTTGGGAGGTGGAAATGGGCACAGATGCCTGTGCAGAGCAGCAAACTTTCCCAGTGCATGAAAGTGAAGCTGCTGCACAGCTTGCTCTGAGCAGATGTATAAAAAGACCACCTACAGGACTCACACTTGAAAAGAGGCATCAGAGAAAACATCAAGAGGGCTGGGTCAGCTTGAAAGAATGAAGAGGAATTTTAATGCTTACGTGCTTTGTGGTTGGTTTGAAAGATAATATAGATATACTGCTTGGGGCTTGTTTTCATACTGACATGGAGCAAGCTTTTAGAAATAGAAAAAATGAGAATTTGTGGCAAGGGTGGTCATGCCCTTGGAACAGAAAACTCTCTCATTGAGAGATCATCGAGAGAGGCTAGAGTCTCCTGATAATAGTCAGAAGGGTGAGAGCAGATAAGGGGACTGAAATAGTGAGCTCACCCCAGAAAACTAGAAATGCCAGTTAGCTGTCTAATCATGGGAAAGGGTGACCAGAACCATGCAAATGTACACAATAGTTGGAGTTATTCTTCCTCTTAAAACCTCATGCACATGGTAAAATAACACCCAGAAGGTTCCTAATAACGAATTGTTTCCACCCCTGAACCCCAGTTACCGTCAGAGTCAATTACCACAACGGGCTTATGCCTTCTTGCTATCTCTGGTGTAGAGGAGAGGGAGATACAGGTAAATATTCAAGCACAAGAAACCAAGTTCAGAACCTTAAGGAGGCTGGGCTTTCAGTTCAAGATTAGCCAGTTCCCTACAATGGTTTTCAAAAATACTGATTTTGTGGAACACTTACAGGCTTTTTAAAGCAATTTAAAAAACACAAAACAATGTAGGAGAAAAAATTTGAAAATAGAATTTTTACTCATGATGAAAGCATTTCAACACAATTGTGATTTTAACATGCTCTCTTTAGAGCTGCCCCCGCACAGGTGTGTTTACACAGGTGTAATCACTGTAGCTGTAACTTCCTTTTTAACTGACATATCAAAGAATGTTCTCTTGGGTTCCTGGCTTTTTATTTATTTATTTATTGTCTTGTCTATGTAGACATGTGACTGCTGACATTCTGCAAACATATCTGCATAGATATTCTAGTGATCATTAGTATTGAATTGAGGCTGGTGGTAGGCTGTGACCATCTCAGCTATTCACCTAATATATGATAGTCTGCTATTCCCAACCACTATTAAAATAAGAGTAATAAATATTTCATCCTTATCACTTTCCACAAAGCTTAGAATTTATACCGATGAATCCACTTATATTAATGCATTTGTAATAGAATGCTGGGGCTTATAGATGATCAAAGTGCTTATTGAATTTACTATCAACTCATGATTAGGGCAATTGGTATAATTAATTGAAATGTAAAGAAAACAGTTATTATGGAGAGAAGTGGGCTGTAGGATCCTTGCCCCAGGGTGTATACCTAGAAGCTCAGTCTGCATTCAAGGAATGCAAGTTCCCCAGGCAGCAGTACATATTAAAGAATTTTACTGAAGGCTAATGGTGGAATGGCCTAGAAACCCAGCACATGTAGACAGACCCGTGTACATCATATCTCCATTCAGAGTAATAATGAGCACTTTGTGAGATGGGTGTAGAGGGTATTCAAGTTTTGAGAGTCCAGTCTTCCTGCTAGTGCTAGTAGTATTTTTCTACTTTGATTTTTGCCTAATCTCAGAATCTCAGAGTTGTACCTAGCTATAATCAATTTTAGTTTCTAAGCACTGAACTGTTGGACAAATGTTTAACATTTTAAACTAACAGAGGCAGAAGAAGCAAGTTACTGAAGGCATGATTTAGGGTTTTGTTAAATTTTTCAAAATTAAGATGTGGTCTTCCCATATAAGCCACTACAGCTCATTGGAAAAAGTGTGTCTGCATGTCCCACAGGAAAGTTTCAATGTTGTGTCTCTTCCCTTTTATAGCCAAACTAGGTTTAGTCAGAGTATCTTTGTATATTAGAATCAAGTTATAAAGACTTGCTTAAAACAACCAAAAAGACTGTTTCTAATTGTGCTGTAAAAGTTAAATTGCTTAACCATTTTCACTAGCTCAATTTGCTATATTATAGATTTTCCCAAGTAACTAGTAGAGAATTTCTAGGCTCACTGCTAAGAAAATACTCTGTGTCTCTCTGAAGTTGCATGTATTTATCTGTCAGTCCATTATGAGTCAGTTCTGGAAACACTCGCCCAAGAAGCTTAAAGGCAGAAAAAGATAGGTTGTTCATGATGTTAGAGGGAAGGGTTCAAGAAAAATAGAGGATATTCACAGCATGCAAAGAATTTTGTTCCCTAAGATTTTCCCCACAGGGGTAGTCCAGCTGTAACTCTCTTGCAGAGGGAACATTTAAGAAGCACAGATTGCATACATGTCCCACTAACTAGGAATTTCACAGCCTCCTCCACAGGAATCTGTTCTTTATTTGGGGTTCAGCTGGTTATGTTGCATGCACAAACAGAAGTATGTGCAAAGTGGAGAGGCAGCACCCTTTTATCCACAGGGTTTCTGGCTAGCATGCTGATCACAATGAAGCAATTTTGAGTCTACAGCAGAGGGGAAGATGGAGGTTTTAAAGACAGGGATGACCAACAGCTTCCATGGACATGTGAACGACTGAAGTGTCAAGTGAAGTATTTTGGCTGCTTGGAAAGGATGGATGCTCAAAATTTCTACACATTACCTCCTAATCTCAAGTAACCTCTCCCTATTAGAAATCACTGTTTGTTCTGAGGACTGTACTCCTGACAGTTCACTAAACCCCCTGAGAGTGGACACCAAGTTTTCTGTCATAGAAAGACATCACAGGACCATCATCTGTTTCCAGGTGGGGTTTACCTCCTGCCCAAAAAGGAGATGCACAGTTAGGAGGTGGGCTCTTAGGAGAGTGGTTACTGGTGAAATGGAACCTGTGTCTCAGGTCAGAGTCCACCTTCCTTTTGCACAAGCACCAAGCATTCTTTAACAGATCACCCCCCCCCTCCAGCAACTACTGGGCTCTTTAATTTTGCTGCCTTTTACTCTACTTCTGTTTTAACAATGACTGATTTTGAGTTTCACTAAGTGGTTAGGGATTCAAAAGAAGAATACATTTTTAAAATTAAATTAATAGTTTACATCATTATTTATATGATAAATAATATATAATTTTGATTATATGGTTATATGATTACTGAAATCTGATTATATGATTACTGCCAAACACAATTTTACCACACATGAGCCAATAGCGCTCTTATCTGAATGGAGAAGGAATGGTAGATTCTGGGCCTCTCTGAAAACTCTCTCATCTCATGGCCTCACTTCTTCCCAGTGGGTGGCTATTTTGGGGGGCTTGAGAGTAGTAGGAAGGAGGATATTTAGTCAGCACTGTGGAAAAACTTTCTAAAAATTGTTCACCAAGAGAAAAACCTGGAGCTCTAGCATGTTTCTCCTACATCATCTTTCAGGGACCTGTGCTCCTATCAGTGTAAAAAGATGACAGGCAAAAATACCAAAAGTCTGACTGAATTTTTAAAGCATGTGGGTGTGTGACCCTCCCTCTCTGTCCTAGTTCACATTCTGTCCTTGCAATGGAAGCCCTGGCCTGGGTTCATGACTGGAGTGCTCTATGTAGCTGTTACAGTGAAAGGCACTGGTATTTTGGCTTCGGTCAGTGACCATGGCAATCTTCAAAGTCCAGTCTTGGCAAGGGAGTCACGTAGCATGCAACAGGCTATTCCACGTAGCTGTCTTATAGATCCACTACACAGATATCTGAGAATGGCAAAATAGGACAGTTAAATTATGCTATAGGGATTCCAAGAAGCCTTTAGCCTGACTTTTGTCTCTTTGTCACTCATGTTAATGTCATCTGTCATCCTTGGCCTTTCCCAGAGGAGCATGAACAATATCTTGTCCTAACAATCTGTCTGCTAAAGCTGCTAAAGCATGAGCTCCTGTCAGAGGGCCCAGCTAGCATCACTGAACACAGACATGAGATTCTGCTTTGTGAATAATCAAAGCATTTTGCTGTCCTGGGCTGAACTCCCATCTACCTACAGTCATTCTCCCATGGGCTTTAGAAGTTCTTACCCCCCCCCCCCCCGTTGCCATTCCCAGGTATTCCTCCTCCCAATCTTCCTCTTCAACCTCCAGTACCCCCAGCACTCCAAAAATCTGCCTCCATAATACTCAGTGGAGATGAACAGGAGGTAGGCACAGAGTTTCAGATACTGTTGCAAATAATGTCTTTTCAACAGACCAATTCTTTCTGGAAGAAGGAACAGCTGTGTCAGTCATCTTTGTACACTCCAGGACCTAGGACAGTGCCTGGTATAAAGGTGGGACAGGCAAAGTAAATTAAATCAGTGAATTAAATAAGTGGCACTTAAATATGTAGGTATATTTTGCCAACACCAGAACATCTGTACTACTAAAAAGTTTAGCAAGTTGATGTTGTCAAACTGGACTAACAAGGTTGTCAGGGTCTTAGAGACCCCAAATCCGTAGATGCAGGATGTAGGGAATCTAAGGCATAGAGGGCACAGGTTCTGCATAGTGTTGAGGAGCTGTAGTAGTAGTAAGGCTGAGTATTCCAAGTAGAGGCTCACAAAGCACTTCCCCAAGTGAGACAAGAAAAAGTTTCATGTAGTTTAAGCTTACTGCTGGCTGCCACGTGAAGTAGAAAAATCTTTGCTATGAAGAGAGTAATGGTCCAGGTGTGTTGCACTGTTTCCTTGGTCATTTAAGGCTCAGTACTTATTGAGGGGGCCTCTTTAAGGGGTCTGTGTGAGTGTAAGGAATCTGTTTCTCTGGATTTTGCAGGAACGGGCATGTGGATTGATTGTATATTCCCTGCAACTCATTATGCAGATGTGTGGGCAATGCTCTTTGCTATTTTCAGGAGCTGTGTCAAAACTATTTAAAACCATGGGCACAAATTTATCTTTAGAAAGAAAAATTCAGGGTCATTATACTAAAGGATCTGACTTTATCAACAGACCTTTGCTTTTTAAAGAAAGCTTTCTTCAAGCTGATGCAATGTAAAGATTCGTGTAATTCAGCATCAGACGAACAGACTGTGTTTTCCTGATCTTGAGTCTGGAGTACAACAAAGATACCACAAACCCAACCTGGGTTGAAAATCAGCTGTTACTAAGGAGAGCAATTTTATGAAAGTTGCAATGAAATTTTGCTGTATTTCAGAACGGAAATGCTTACTGCTAAGCTCAATTGCATGGTGTGCCATTTTGGAGAGAGCTGATTTATATTAATTATAAAGATTTCAAGACTGGTACGTGGATGTGTGTGCACTGATTTCGTGTCTGTTTCTGTGTGTCAGCCAGAACTGCCTCCACTCCAATGTGGCAGTATAGACTTTAGAGTTGGATGTGTTTCCATAGCATAGAGCAATAGCTACTTTTAAAATAAATTGGATTGGACCTTAGGAGTTATTTTCATACATGTTTTTTGGTTATTCCTATGCTGTTGACTAGAGATATGCTTTGTTTATCTTTTAAGAGTCATGGGTGAGTCCCTGAAATCTGAAGATTCAAAAATGCCTGAGAAAGTTGTTGCTTTTCAGTATTTCTCTATTTCTGAGAAAAATCCAGAGTCCACCTGCATACCTGCTCTCATTTCCTCTCATCCTAGACTTGAATCTGCACCCATAGAACTGTTGTTTTCAGGACTCCTGTTTATCCCATGGGGCTCCTGATTAGCCTCCCATTTGTATACCTTGCCATAATTCCTATCTATGGTTCCTTTTTGGTTTTCCCGGAATCTGCGGACACTGAGTTAGCAGCCACTTTGGCTATGAGACAGGAAGCCTATGCTTTTTAGGAAGTGGAGGCTTTCAGTGTGACCCCCATCTACCCAGGGTAGAGGCATCTGGAGGAAGGATCTTATTCAAATGTCCTTTTTGGGAACCTGATAATAGACTTCAGAACTTATAAAGCTAAACATTAATTAGCTACGTGTCTCTAGACCAACATCTGTGAAATACATTTCCAGCTCAGGTGACGTCTAAGATTCTTTTTCAGTCAGTCTGTGAATATGAAGCAAAGGCTGGCAATGAGTCCTGGGGACAGAGGCCTAGATACAGACAAAGCATCCCACTCTCCAGCATCCTAGTGAGGTGATGTGTCAAGCTTGCACTGCTTCTTCCCCTCTGTACACAGGGGCCAGCCCAAAGAGCAATGGCCCTTTGGTCTGAGCATTTTAAAACCAGGCTAGTATGGGGCTGCCCCACACTGCCAGCTTGCAGGGCACCTTCCCGGGGAAGTAAGGGTGTCAGGACTGTCACACACTCATGTTCTAGCATCCATTCCCGCCTTCCATTTGGCATCATGATTTTTTTCATCATTTCTTATTAACAATCCAAGAAATATTAAGGGAAACTGTGTTGCTTTTACCAACCATATAGCAGCGCTCCACCAGCTTTTGACTTAGAGTGCATGTTTTGGTAAAACACTAAGTCCAACTTTAATCATTTTTGCTTTGTGGGAGTTAGAAGACCTTGATGGTGATGAATGCCAATTATGATGGCTTCTCCAATCACAAAGGTCCCTTGAGTGGCCAGCTTTGTGCCACTCCCCTCCATCTGTTATTTTTGGGACTGATGCACCTTCCCTCAAACTCTCCCCAAGTTTCCCCAGGTGTACTCCTGGGACCCCACATAAGTATTGCCCAGACCTTGCTAGGAATGGAGGTTGCCATTTCAGACCTTCTTGAGATCAGGATCTACATTTTAATAAGTTCCCTTTGTGATTCATGAGCATACTAGT
This sequence comes from Uropsilus gracilis, assembly GCA_004024945.1. Lineage (NCBI taxonomy): Eukaryota > Metazoa > Chordata > Mammalia > Eulipotyphla > Talpidae > Uropsilus > Uropsilus gracilis. The sequence continues at coordinate 4,178 of PVHY01013608.1, read as the reverse complement.
AGTTGAGAAGCCCTCCTCTGGCCTCGTGAACTGAACAGCCAGCACAGTCCATTGCCTTTCTGGTCAGAGTGATTAGTGTGCTTGTGGGGGAGGACAAGACACCAGATGAGCTGGGCTCTGGTCTGTCACCCTCAGCAGCCACAGTGATCAGTTCTTGGTTGCTTCAAATCTCCCGTGAATGAGTAAATATATATTTAAGGCTCTATCTATCTGTGAACTAGCCTCAATCCCAATCCTATGTACAGTAAGGAAGAATCAAGTCAGACCAGAGAGTAGGAGATTAGGGAGAAATGACAGCAGGGTAGGGTAAGGTCATTCCTACTAGCTTTGAAGTTCTTGGTTCCAGTTCCTCCGGTTTTTGAATGTTCTGGTTCATTCTAATCTAACGCCAGATGCTCGACTCTTCCTAGGCTTTGAGCCTCTTCAGTGTTCTAGTAAAGCCTACCTTAAAAAAATAACTATTTTATCACAGTACTATTTATTATAGTTTATATCATTGTTTAGTATTTTGGAAGCATAGCATCTCCATTCATAGCAGGTACAGACTCCTGAAGACCAGCACAAGGTGCTTTTAGTCTTTCATCATAGCCCACTGTAAAAACCCATCTTTTTGCTTATGTTAATTGGGTTTCACTCATTTCTAACCTTAAGGATGTGACAAGTGCCCTCAAAGTCAGATGCTAGGAGTTCTGCTTTCTGTCCAAGGTGAAAAAGGAAGCTGGGCATGGCCCTCTCTCTTTCCCCCCACTGACAAGAGCCTCACACTCTAACCATACTCTGGGCATGGAGTAACCTGGGTCAGGTACTTAATCTCTACATCACCACTGCACAGATGAGGAAGCTGAGGGACAAAAATACTCAATTCTTCTGGTTAAATTAATTACATTGTATAAGCTGCCTAGATTAGTATCTGGTACATAGCAGGTATCCAATAAATGGTAGCTACTATTGTTATTAGTGATGTTTTGGGGATATATTAAGCCTCCCTTAAGGAAGCTGATTAGGCAACATGTCCCAGAAGAGCATGGATTTGGGTGTTGAGCCAAAACTTCACTCTTTCATTTATTAGAGATATGGCTAATTATCTTATATGTTATTTATGAATCTGTTTTCTAATACCCATATTGGGTAAAAGTCACAAGTTGCAAGATTACTGTGAAGGTGAAGTGTGTGGGAAAATACAGTGATTGGCTAGTATTTTACAAATACTGTTTTTTTTTTTGTCTATTAATGCAAAACACACTACTTTGAGGAAGTGCAGAGCTCTCTGAGGAGCTTGGAGGGAATATTCTTTCTTAATAACTATTATAATTTGGTCCTAAAAATACTTCTTAAAACCATTCTCTTTCCTTTTCTATTTAGAAAGACAATTGGCTTCAGTTTGATTAAATTGGAGGTTTCCTTTCTCAAGACTAATTATTTCTGGTTTCTATCATATCTTGTAAGACTTGATTTTGGTCCATCTCATCACCTCATTGCTACTCATCTGTATTTCTCTTAAAATGTGGTCTCACATCACACTACTGCTATTATCTGGTCACTGCAGAAGAGGATAGTGCTGTCAGTTCCTTTATCATTATGTTATATTTTCTGCTTTCTGACCAGCTAGCCCTTATATTGGGTCCTGATTTTATCCTGCAAGACATTTACTATCCCTCCTAGATTCTGTATCATTTACAGTTTTGACAAGTGTAACTTTTACGCTTCTACCAAAGCCATTGATAAAAATGTTGAACAAGACCAGACAATGGACTTAACCTTGTGAAGTTGACTGAGAAACTTCCCTTGAGGTTGATATAGATAATAGATATACATGGTTGGGAGCAATCTTGTTTTCAACCCTTGTTTCTTCACCCAAGCTTCTTGTAAGGTGAGGTCAGAGGCTTTGCTGAAGTTCAGCTATACAGTAGCTACTACATACTCTTGAGCTACCACTCAGTAATCCTCACCAAAAAAGGAAATGGAAAGACTGGTGTGACATCTCCTTAGGGAAGCTGAGACATCGCCTAGTAACACCACTTGTGTTGAAGGCACACAAACCATCCCTCTAGTAATCCAGCCTAGCATTTGGTCTGAGATCAAACTTTGCACACAAGTTGGAATTTGTAGTGTCTCTCTTCTCTCCTAGGCCATCTCTATTTTCCTGCACCCCCCTTCACCCTACCTTTTCCCCAGAACACTTCATAGACCACTAGCTATGAGTCAGTGCTCTAACTTGATGGTCCCGTTACTATTTTGGAATGATGTCATTTGCACAAAGCAACCTGGACACCTGCCTTCATAAGAGCCGGGGACCCTCTCTCTTGCTCTTCTTCTTCCCTTCCATGATTTCTAATTTTTCCACAACTCTCCTGAATTCTTCAACACAGGCGACAGAAAAGACAAAGACTCTAACTGTTATTTTTCAACATCTTCCCATATTTTCTAAGTTACTAGAACAGAGCCAGCCACGCAGAAGGAACTTGATTAACATTTGTTGGATTTGAAATAGAAACAATGGTTTCAGTAACAACTCAGGCAGGTGGATGTAAACATTAATGTGCTCAAGGTAAACATTAATGTGGAACATGAACAGCAAAAAGTCATTCACTTCTCCCGCTGCTCTTGATCAGCATTTCCACGTAGAGGTCAGATATACCTGCATATGAATTCTGCCCTTATCATATCCCAGCTTTGTGACTTTGGAAAAGTTAATTGCCCTCTCTGGGCCACAAATGTGTCATCTATAAAAATGAGGACAATACCTATCTTAAAAAGTTATGCTCAGTATTTCATTAGATACTGTGTATAAAGGTTCCTCACATGTATTAAGTGCTTCCAAAGGTGGTATCAGATGCTGATTGTGTTCTCATCATACTCTGTCCTTAAAACTTCTAGGTACGAGCATAATCATTCTCATGTTATAATGCTTGAGGATGCCACTGATTCACCAACCAACATTTCTACTGCAGAGTACCTTCAGGCATTGCTGTTGAAGAGTATAATTATTGGTCCTCTAGAGTTGTTTTCCCTGGTAGGTTATTTACCTGCAAAGATCTCTGCACCTTCCAGCATTCCAGAATTGGCTGTCTTTCAATGGTGGCCCGCATTATAAAATCCATTTAATCTCACCATTTTTAGGAAAAAACTGGACTGATTTGTGAGGGGGGGGGAGACTGTAGTACTATTTTGTGTTCCCCAGTATGTTCAATATAGTATCAAATAGACCAGCAGACTCAAGACTTGGATGTTGGTCACATGTGCACTTTTGCTTCACTGACAGTCAGGGCTGGGAGAACTGTTACCAGATCCAAGCCCATCTGGATTATGAGCTAAAGTCCCAGCAAAGACCTTTTGGCTCACATAGGTTGTCAGACTTGCAGACAAGATGGACACTGGAGGCTGGAGTCATGCCTAGCAAAAGGGACTGTGTGTCAGATTCGTGGGTCCTCTAAGCATAGAAATTCATTCAGAACTGAGCACAGCAGTCACTATCTGGTGAAGGATTAAGGGCTAGCTCTTCTAGAGAGCTTCCTGCATGCATCTGGGACACACCAATGTTAAAAAGGTAGTGGAAAGGGGCTTGATCTGTCAAGCAGCTCACTGCGCAGGGTTATGAGGCCAGGATCCTCCTTGAAACTCTGTGCCAGAGGACATGTATATGCTTCAGAAAAGAACAGAGAGCTTAGGCTCAGTTCAAGCCTGGCAGCCACAGCCCGCTTCTCACTCCCTGACCAGGGCTGCAGTTCTGACAGTTATGTGACATGATGCATTATAGATGAGCAAGTGGTTGGCTGGGCCCACACAATGTGCTGTAATCCGGAAACAAAGTGCACAGAAGTCTTCACACCAGCTTGCTGTGCTTGATCCACAAGCTCTGACAATGTAAGGTCACTCTTTTGAAGGGTGACTTTTGAAGGTCACATTGGAGGTGTGGATTATGTTACCACTTAACCTTGGCCCCTTTCCAGTTCAACAAACAAATGTAGTGCATATACTTACTTATTCCACAATGTATATCTAAGGATTCTATTTTATTTTTTTATTTTATTTTTTTTTTAATTTTTTTTTTTCTAAACGCTTCACAAATTTGCATGTCATCCTTGCGCAGGGACCATGCTAATCTTCTCTATATTGTTCCATTTTTTTTTTCTTTATTTATATATAAATTTCACAACTTTGTAATCTCAAGGGTTTGC
>PVHY01013607.1:0-40846 GCA_004024945.1 Uropsilus gracilis | reverse complement strand
CCCCTCTTTTTTATCCTTCTCCCTGCTTCCTATTGACCATCCCCCCTTGGTGTGTTACCTCCCTTTTCCCTCTGCGCCGGACTTTGACCTCAGGACCCTACATTATATAACCCCAGTCTCCCTGGTTACTTTTAGAGTAACCACTTTACTCTCCAAGGGGGGAACTGGCCTCAGGCTAGTTTTAGTCTCTGTTTTTCAGCTGCAGGTGTCTGCAATGCCCATATTTGGAACTGGGTTCATCTTTGGGTCCCGGCTTCACACCCACTCACCTGGGGATCCCTTTGTTGCTCGCCAATACAATTTTTAACTGATTTATTACCTTGTATCATTTGCAGGAAGAAAGAAATTTAATATAGTTTTTCTTACTAAGTGCTTGCTTAAGTATGCCATCAACTCCTTTCCTCAGTAATTCTAACATACATTGCATCATTATAAACTGTTTAATGGGATATTGCCAACTAACTTTTCATTAACTTTGCCCAATTTACTAACTAGTTCATGTCCACGCTTATATCTTAATTTTAAAGCAGGATTTTTGACCTGTGTGTTAACCTTACTGGATTCTTGTCTCTTAAAGCTCTAGCAAAAACTTTAAAGATATACATGCACACAAGCGAGTTGAAAGAGGCAAGTCTATTTAAGAAATGATATTGGGACAAAATGGGGGCAAAAGCCTCCATCCAATGAGTCACATTCAAAATGCAGCTTCTGCCACCCAGGTTTCCCCAGGTTTGTACTACCTGCACATTGCAGTTGCTGCTCAAAATGAAGTTTAACAACAGGGTTTATTTACAAGGAGATTTAACAGGGAAAACAAAAAGTCCTCGAAGCCACAAGTGGTCAGCCATCTTACCCCAGTCACCATTTTCAGTCCCAAAGGTCTCAAAGATACATGTCCATGATGGTGCCCTTTGCCCCTCCAAACCTGAGGCAGGCTCTCTGCAATGTCCAGTCTTTCTCCAGAGTCTTCTCTTTGCTTCTTCTCTCTCCAGCGTTCCAAGCTACTCCACTTCTTCAAGGTGCTTCAAACTTCTTTAAATGCTGATGTACAAATCAGCTTTCCAAAATCCCTGACCATCTCCAGGTACCATCTTTCCATGCCACCTTGCTGCATCGTCACTCTTCACACCAGCCGCTCTTCTACCAGTCACCATGATTCCTTGCCACCACCAGCTCACTCTTCCAGGTGGCTTCTGCCCAGCCTGGTCACACAGGCTACTCTTTACACGTCTGCCATTCTCATCTCTCCTCTCTGTCTCCTCTAGTCTCTGCTCCTTTCCTTTTCATCTTTTTTTTTCCTTTCTCCTGAAAGCCAAAGGCTCCAATTTCCCTTTATATATCCTCTAGGTGATACATTCGCTCTTCTGGGTCCACAGCCGGAATTTGCAAAAAAGTACAAGTGCCCTTCCTATTTGCGCCTGTTTTTCCTCTGTGTTTTTCAGACATAGTTAACGGCATCAATGCCTAATTTTTAATACTGCCCATATTGGGGTCCCAGCTTCAGAAAGACAAAGTGAAAGATCAAAAATGAAAGAGGATAGGAAAACAGGACTTCGTGATACAGTGGCCAGGAAGAGGTAAATAAAGACTATCAATATGGCTGTCTAGGGTGCATGATATAAAAGCTTTCTATGAATAATGCCCCACCAGTCCTTAATTGTGATTGGCTGAAGTCACAGAGAGGCATCTCCTTTGTATGGATTAATGCATGAATCAGCTGAACATGTGAAACTGGCCCCACCTTACTGGAGAAGCAGGTGAGCATGTGTGGAATCTGGTGGAGAGAGTCCTGAACTGTGTTTTTGCTATGCTTATATTGTTGCTTCAGATACCAGATGGGAGAGTCTCCCAGTCTGGCCACAGTCTTAGAGTAGCTTTAAAGTTTGAGATTTCTAAAGGTCTTTCTCAGAATATTCATAGTCCTCTTCCTGAGGTTTTGTGTACCTGTCTTTTCTCTCCTTGGGGTCCCTTTATACCTGGTCTCAATTTGCAGTATATACCCACTGAACACAAAATGCGTTCTTGTTGTTTTACTTTTTAGTTAATATATTTAGAGTAGTGCTATGGAAATAAGGAACCCCATATTTGCAGCTCAAGGGATCACTTTTAATTATTGCCGATACTGGGGTCATTAAAATTTGTAAGTAATCATCACATGTTGCTTTATTGTAGCTAAGAGAAGCCGGCACCCCAGTTTGGGCAGTGTGAAAATTTAGGCACTGATCCCATTAGCTGTGTCTGAGAAACACAAAGGTAAAAAAGGCCTAAACAGGAAGGTTACTTTTGTTGCAAACTCCAGGTAAGGAAGTGGAGAGAGAGGGAGGTGGGGTGGGGAGGGGGAGAAAAAGAGATTAGAAGCACCTTGGGGAAGCAGAGCAGCTGAGAATGTGGAGAGAAGAAGCAAAGAGAAGACCACAAGAAACATTGGACTTTGCAGAGTGCCTGTCTCATGTTTGGAGGGACAAAGGAGCACCATCAAGGACATGTGTCTTTGGGATCTTTGGGACTGAACATGGTAACTGAGTGAGATAACTGCCACTTGTGACTTTAAGGCCTTTTTATTTTCCCTATTGAATTCCCTTGTTAACAAACCCTGTCGTTAAACTGCATTTGATCAGCAACTGCTATGTGTGTGCGTGGGTGGTATGAATCTGAGGGAACCTGGGTGGCAAGAAGCCGCTTTTTAAATGTGGCTTGTTGGTTGCAGGCTTCTGCCTCTTTTTGACCCGATTTCATAAGTACTAATCTGTAACCAATTCCAGTTTCTCTGTGGGAGGATTTTTAGTGTTCACCATCTTGATGGACTGCCTTCAAATGCCTTGTTTCTACTTCCTGTGCATCCTTTCACAGACAGACTCTCTGGGACTCATCACAGCTTGGAGTATTTCTTCATTGAAGAATTAATGATATGAATATCAATTATCTAGGCATTAGATAAAGTAGATGCACATCTGTTTCACATGTTTTGATCCAAAGTCATCTATGTGATTCATGTTAGAACTAGAGTTAGGAGACCATGAGGTTAAATAGAAGAAGTAGGAGCTCTAGTGTCAGACTGACTGAAGAGTGTGACAAAATAGATAAAATTTTTGCTACAGAGTTAAGTGCTAAAAAGAATCTGTTTCTTTTTCCTGCCTGCTTCTCATCTGGCTTGGTCCACTGCTACTTAACTTCTATTTCTGACTCAAGAAAAATTAGAATTTTATATATATATATGATACTTTTGATAGCTTCTGATTTATACAAGGAAATAACCTATTTTAGAGTAATTGCCGTAAATTTTTTGACATTCATACTTTTAAAAAGTCTTTAAAGGACTTGAGAAAAGCAATAATAATATATTGAGTTTCTTACAAATAGGTCCAACAGTAAAGGTATATATTGTTAGTTGTTTTTTGCTGGTACTGGTGGTAAATAACCACACTCACCTGTTCATCCTTATCACTTACCACACAGAATTTAGATGACAGCTGGTGGCAGAGAGGACAGGAATACTGCCCATCATTGTACAACTGAATAACATTGTCTGACCCAGTTTGTGATAATATGCTTTCGTTAATCTCATGCTTTTTAATACACTGAAGTAAAGGACAACACCCCCCTAAAAGTATCTGCTCTACCTTCTGAAAGTAGTTTTCAGACATTCCAAACTTGGCTGCATTTAATTTTAAAGTGAATTATTGGATGGGATCTTGTAACAACTGCCTCCCCAGAGATCAATCTGACAATCTCTTCATCACTTCCTTATTAGCCTGATAGAAACAGAAATTCATCCTTATGTCTCTAGAGAAACTCATCCTTATGTCCCTATTGCCAGAATTTGTTTCTAAACAAAAGGGAAAGGATGTATTTAAAGGGTATTTGTCTATACTTATGCATCTGCAAAATTTCTTTGAAAAGCACCCAATACATGGTTTTGACAGTAAAATCACAATTTTTGTGCCTCACATTTACTGGAAACAAGTAAATATATCCTTATATGGCCCCAATTATCATTCCAATAAAGTTCACAAAATCTTTTGATAGATAAGTGAACAACAGTATTTGGAAACAATTCATGAAATAAGATGCCATGGATCATCAAAGACACTTAAAGATTAGCTGCTTTCACATCTAAGCTACCTTCTGGCAAGTCTGCAACATTCATCAGCCATTTTTCCCCTCCCCAAAGCAGCCATTCAAACCTGAAAAAAAAAAAAAGACAAGAAAATACTTTACTTCATTTTTCAAAGATCAAGGGATAATTGAGGTCGCGAACAGTTTTTTGTTATAAGTGTAGGTTTTTGATATTCTAGTTTTCCCTTTAACTATAAATTCTGATTACCTCCAAATATTCTGTGGTGGGTACAACTTTATTAATTATCTGGTTGATTTTGCTTTCTCTAGAGAGTTTAACTGATTATATATTTCTATTTCTGCCAAATTTGAATTCTATTTTGAAATAAAAATCTGAGCAATAAAATTTCAAAATTTTCCTTTCATTTCTAGCACCATGCTTCTTGTTGACACAGTATGCCATCTTCTTCTTTGTACCAATCCCACATAAAATTATAGTTGTTTTTTTTTCTCCCCAGTCTCCACTGTGGTCTTAATTTACACCTGATAGCTAATGGTCTGTGTCCATTTCTTAATGTCATTCTTCAGTTAGTTTTTAGGTGTTATTTTGCTTTTCCAGAAAGTTCAAATACTTTAATTCACTATGAATTGTATATTCAATCTTTTGGGCATATACTAAACCAAGCAATATATACATGCAGTAGCCACTGAATCATCATTCATTGTTCCCACAAATTCAAACAGTTGCAAGGCAAAATATAGGCCAGTATTCACAATTTATAATACCTGTTGTGTTTTTGGAAAATTTTTGGTGCTACTGACTTTGTCAACTTGCCCAGTCATTTGGTGCTTCTTATTATGATTCACTCAAACATAATCTACTTAAGATGGTAGCTTACTAAACAAGCATTTCTCAATATAAACAGTCACTGATTGCCTCGGTTTGATAGGCATAAAAAGGTTTACAGGGGCTTTGTGACCATTATTCAGAAAAGAGAAAAAAAAGCCCTTTCACAGTGAGCAGGACTTACTAATAGCAAGTATTAAAGCAAGTTGCACTTTCCCTTCTGATATGAAAAGTGCTAGAAAAACTGAACCACTACACCACAATTATACTGTTAGTAATAAATTTTCTTTATATTAGCACAAGGAAATATTAAATTGAAGAATAGAAACTGAAATGGGAAATCAAAAGATTTCCTAGTAATGAACCATGCTAGGCAAATGAACAGATTCCTCTGGGAGAAGTGTTGGCAACATGCTGCTTTCATCTTTCAGTGAGATTAAACAACAGCCACAGCAGTTCTTAGTATATAGACAGGAATCATGGAAGGACGTTATGGATTTAGAAACCCAAAAGGCAATATCTGTCATGAGATGTGTTGTTTTGTAGCAGTGATCACTCCTTCGCATTAATATTTTCTTGGCTATTAATATTTTAGAATAGTCCAGAAAATATTAATACTGTGTAACACACATTTCACATCCATAAATTGAATCACATGGGTTTAAGTCTGTTTTTTTGCTTAAGGAAAAAAAAATATTGTTGAAATATAGTAGCATATTCTGATATCAAGGGAAAAAACATTATTGTCTGTAACACAAGTCCTAAATACATTTAAGATGCAGACTAATTTTACTGATGACTTTATTCTAGATTAAGATTAGTAATCTTAGATGAAGAACTGGTCATTGTAAATCAGAGCAGCTAATCTGTAGATTAACAATAGAAAATAAAAACTGAGAAATCATACTTGCTAGAAGTAGAGTAGGGATGAATGGTTGGAAGAACAGAAAATTCCTTATGCAGGAACATTACAAGGCAAACTATGATCTAATAACACATATCACAAGATATCTTGTGATATGTGCTATGCTCTTTATTACCTCCTTCCATTTGCAGAGACATTTCCAGAGCTCTTTTACAGGAAATGTGTGTATAAATATCCATGCATATATATATATATGCATATACATACATATATAGATAGATAATAGATATAGATATATAGATATATATACACATATAAACTACTGTATAAACAAGCCTCTACAGAGCCTATAAACTAAAGGTAAGTACTGCAAATTGAAGAGCTTAAAAATAAAAATTAATATGATTCTTAGAGATATTTTTTACAGTGCTATTTTTAATTCACCTTCAAAGGAGATACTCAGATTTAAAAGGATTTAATGCCCCAAACCTCTGTTCTCCAACAAGTTAATGATATGCATTCCCCAACTGGAAGTTTAAATTACAAGATTAGGCATGACACTGCATAATGTTTGTATTTCCAAACTAGAGAGGGAGACTTGGCTACTACGTTTTCCAACTAAAACTTCAAAAAGCTCTCTTAGTAAAGAATCATGCCGTCACGATTCTTCAGATACCTTGCAATGAATTTTATTTCCAATTGGTCTGTAACATGGCTCATATAGCAGATGCCTTTACTGTCCCTCTACTACTGTCCAAAAAGCAGCCCTACATTTAGCTTCAAAGGAGTGTCACAGATTTACCCCCTCCCCCTCCTTTTCTCCCTCCCTTCCCTAGCAACTGGTAACCTCAGAAAGAGAACTCCAAATCTAGGAAGAAACAGTTGGTCCCTGGCTTCATTAGAGTTGCCAAGCTGCTCTAAGGCAGAAGCAGAAGTTCTTTCTCCAGACTGAGTTGGCCTGTGTGGGCTTTCAGCTGGTTTTCTGCATCACCCCACAAAGGCAATCCTGATCAAATTTCTCCATGGCTTGCATTGAAAATGTGTAAGTACAAAACCAAGTATATCTGTCTAATTTGTGGAGGAGAAGGCAGTTTGACTCCTTTTCCTTTGAATCAGCAACAGAGACCAGTGGGTTGGAGGCAATTGTGGAAGGGGATCATTGAAAAACTTGAAGCATATAAACTCAGCTGCTATATGTTGAACTTAAGGGTGGCGATTTATTGATATAATTTTGAAACAAAAGTTGAAAATCCTTAGTTTAAACAGTGGGGATTAAACAAGGGGAAATACTCTAGGTTGAAGTATGGATTGAAAGAAAAAAATTTAACAAAATTCAGTGTAAATGTTGAATATTTAATAAAGAGAAACTGGAGTGTTCATTAACAGAAATAACTTTTCTTGTTAGTCTTCTGTAGAAAAAAAATTTTTTTTTTCACTGACAATTTTTTCCAGAGTACTCATACCAGAAGCTGGGCTTATAGGATCATAGATCCTATTGGGACTGAGAAAGCTGGTGTTTTCTATGCACACTGCTGCCTTAAGGGAGCTGTATGGGTTTTTTAGGCTTGCTTCCTGACTTGAGGAGGTGGAGAAATGGGAATTGTTGAATCAGATTGAAAGGAAGTCAGCCTTGAAGGGAAATCACATAGCCCAGTGCTAATGGGGCCTGCTATTAAAGGGGCTCCCTGATTGGGGGGGCAGGCCCCCCTCAGGCCTGAGGGGGAAGTATTTGGTGGCCACATGCATGCACCCTTTTCCTCAGGTGTAAGTTCAATACTTATTTCAGATATTTTCTGGTCACTGCATTTATATTTTTATTAACTTATTTCTGGTTTTGCAAGCCTTGGAGGGCATGGCTCTTCAGCTGTACCAGTAGCTGCAGATGAAAATGAGAACCAGGAGCCGTGCCTAGATGTGCCCCTCCAGTGTCCAAGTACCATGCCAAGGAATGATGTGGAGTCCTGGGGCCACCTTTACATCCCTGTCCCTCTAAGACCTTCCTTCAATGTGCTGACCGATCTGGCAGGAGAGCAACTGGAGCCACCCTCGGAGAGAACAGGATCCTGCATTCCTGTCAACAATTTGAGAGCTCTCCAACACCCCTATGGGCCACCACCTGCTGTTGCCGAAGCGTCCTTAGCAACAGCAGAAGTAAATAGCTCTGGGGGGTTGGCAGGCCTGAGGCAGAGAGGACAAGATTCTGTTAATATGTCCCAAGTATTCTCTGGAGGCCCTTCTGCATTGATGATAGGGGGGGCAAGGGTCAGTAATGGGGGCACTGAGAGAGTTGGCAATAATACCAGGTTATATTTGGGTTTGCCACGTGGTCAAGGAGGGTTCGTTCCAACGAGAGGCCCACAAGTAAGAGGCCCTCCACATATTCCCAGTCTGAGATCAGGGATAATGATGGAGCTGCCTCTGGGAAATACAAGAATGACCTACAAGGAAAGGCTGGCTCATGTTTCTTTCCCAGTGGGGGGAGGCCCTAGACACCCTGTGGATAACTGGCCAAGGCCACTCTCCTTGACCCCCAGTACTCAAGGCTTACCTTCTTGTCCTACTGCTCATGGCTTTGTACCTCCACAACCTCCCAGTTTCAATCCTTTCCTCCCAATGCCTATTGCTTTTGCTCCACCACCAATAGTTGGTCCACCACCGCCTTCTTACTTTGCCAATTACCCTTCCTGGGGAATGCCGGCTCCTGCATCCTCAAACAGGGAGAACAAGTGATGGCAAAAAAGTAAGAAAAAAAAAGGGGTAGGGGGAAGAGGTCAAAGTTACTCATTTCTGATTGTATATTTGAAGCCGCCCACCCTCTTACACTGTTTAGCACTATAATGTGCCTTATATATTGTAGATTCAATAAAGATTCTGAAATTTGAAATATTGTGAAATATTTTTTAAAATGCCTCTCTGGGATCCTAAATCTTGGATTTTGCTTTGTACCTTCAAGAATATTAAAGGAGTAAAATACCAATGTTTTCTAATTAGCTTAGTTGAATTCCCCCCACTGGTTTGCAGATGTGACTGTAGGGAGGAGTGATTACATTCTTGTTAGGCTAAGTCTAGAGCCAAACTTTACCTTGTTAGGCCACTTCTTCCCTACCTAAGGCTTTGGAGATGCTCCAATAAGGCCCATAAAGTTAACCAGGGTTGCAGATATAAAGGAGATGCACAAACACTATCCAGGTGAAATGTACGAGTAATAAAGCCAAAATTTCACAGCCAATTAGAGCAAGAGCTAGGCAGAATGCTCCATAAATCAAAGAGGCAAGAGAAAGTTCTAGAAGTTTTCAAACATGAGATAGTGCACCTCAGCTTGTCACTCTTGCTAGTTCACTGTGTGTGTGTGTGGGGGGGGTGATGTATATAGGTCTGTCTTAATTAAAGTGCAGAAGCAATGTCAGAAAGGGATGATCCCTTCACCCAATCCTAAGCAAAGGGCAAATATATACTCAGTGTTTCAACATGAATAAAATCATTTCACTCATGTAGAATAGTTTCCTCCAATACTGTTGTGCTTGTACTTTTCAAAATGTGTTAGAACACCCCATTTTGACAATGGTTCTGAGAGATTATCAAAATGCCTATATGGGAGCATTTCAAAATCAAGTGACAAAGCTAGGAGCACAGTATGCAGGGTGGAAGGATGGTCATTCTGAGTGCTATACAATTTAATTCACTCTTAAACTGTCCTGAAAACACAGCACTACTATGTGTGAACATCTACTAAATTAAAAATATCATTTGAGGCTGCCAGGGACTGAGTCCCACCCCCCCCCACCCCCGCTGGATGCGTGGGCGGGGGGAGCCTGGTTGTGAGGGGGGGATAGTGGGTGGTAGGAGTCATTCCCTCTGGTCTTCTCCAAATCCAGTCAACCCTCACCAGAAGCAACTAAATCAGTGATTCAGGGGCAGTTGCACATGAATACAGAGGTGAAAAACAAAGAAGTATTCCGGAACAATGAACATGTCAGATCCATGGGACACAGGACGGTAAGACTGATTATAGAGACAAACTACCTCAGAAATACAACCACTGAGATCTACAACAATGGAAATGGAATTTCTCGTTCAGAGATGCCTTCAGCGTGATCAAAGGACCCTTCCACTTCAGGGGGTGAGGAAAGCCACAGAGATGGGCAGTGGCCCCACGACGAACCAGACCAACCATCTGCCAGGGCCTATCTCAATCAACAATTTGGTGCATAAACTTTGACCGGGAGAAATGCTCCCAACGCCAGCAACCAGAACTACAAAACAAAGAAGGAGCAAAATATGGCAGAAGATGGGCCGGAGCAGCCGACCAGAAAGAAGGAGGCACTGAAAAAAACAGTATGTGACACTTGGAAAACTAAGCACAGGCCACTGTGTCCCAGGAAACCACACCGGGCAAAAAGACATTGCTACAGGAAAGAAAAGGAAGAACCCAAGGGACTAAAAATTAAACAATAATGGCAATGAAAAAAGAGATGGAGAGACCAGGGGGGTGGGATGGGGAAGGTGGGGGGAACACCCAAAAGCCAAATGTGAACAAAACTTATTCAATGAAAATATATATTATTTTAAAAAATCATTTGAGCAAATTTTTCAAACAAGCATTTTTTTTACAGAGCTGTAGTATCAGTGACGAGAGCAGCCAGTTAAAGGCTAGAAAGACCTGCAGATTCAAAAGCCATAGCCTATAAACAAATTCACCAATAATGGGGTCTTTGCTACCTTGGCACGTGAAAACAGGAATTTACTTTTTCTCCATTGGATTCATAATAAATTGTTCTTTATTTACAGTTGGTGTGCAAGTCTTAGAAGGAGCATCTGGATAGTTTTCCCTAAAATTCCCCTCACTTTGTATTTCCTGAAACTGGCACGTTTCCATCAATTCTCAGTAGTGAGTTGAACACAAGTATTCAGCAAATCATTTGACAGCTGTTCACTATGAGGTTGCTTGGTCCCAGTGTACCAAACACTTACTAAATTTCCAGCTCTAATAAACAGAGGAGTTGGGCATACTTATAGTCATCGAAAATATCTTTTGAGCCAGATGTTTAAAGATATTTTGACAAGAAATCAATTTTTCTGTCAAGGGCAGTGTTGAGTCCCTGGAGAGTTGCCAAAAAGTGTAGTACGTGACAGTAGGACAGGATATGTTTTCCTTCTCGAAGGAAGTAGTTCTGATAAACACTACAATTACAGCAACCTATGACAAGTCCACTTGCAAAAAAGTGCCACCAACACAATCTGCTTTTTTTCAGCCCTCTGTTCTCTTCCCTAATACCTTGTTGTATATTTGTTACTTTCTATGTCATTTCTAAACACGGAATACTTACAGTAAGCAGCAAAAAATAGCTATTAATAAGTTGAGGTACTAAGATTTTATTCTTTTTCAGCCCTCTGTTCTCTTCCTTAATACCTTGTATATATTTGTTATTTTCTGTCATTTCTAAACACTGAATACTTACAGTAAGTGGCGAAGAATAACTATTAATAAGTTGCGGTACTAAAGTTTTATTAACCTATCTAGAACATAAGACAAATATATTTTCTATAGTTTATGTTTTTATGTACGGTTCTCTGCTTATATAACAGGTTGCAGCCAATGCCATCAAGAATCAAATATGGCTGACATCCTGTAGTTAAATCCAAGTGAAATACAAGCTTTCCTGCTTACTCATGATTGCTGTATGGAAATACTGTTACTTTGCTATAACTGGTCAGGCAGCCTTCATGACAACATAAGATCCCCTTATAAACAGATGATTTATCTTAGTTTCTATTTTTAATTATTCTCGTATGATAGGAGCCAATATTAATTGACACCACAGCATCCTATTCATTTTGAACAGTGCTCATCACACAATGTACGCCAACATCATTCAATATATGTTTTTCCTTTCTTTTCTGTGACTTCAATAGCTCCTAGACTTAAAGTGGAAAGATAAACACCTACAAACTAGTCCATCCTTCTGTTAATAATGACAATGGGTTAAATATTTCCTATTTTAAGTTATAACCATTGTCACAAGAAGATTCATGCTGTGGAGTTTATTATTTATAGTTCTCATTACATTCTTTGTCACAAGACTGTAGCATCGGAATTTTAATGTCCTATATATTCTCTAGATATAATAATAAACTGTACAACTTTGACCTTTTCCGTGTTCCAAAGTGTGATTCATTAGCCATTTCTATTTTCCACTGTTTACAACTTATGTAGCCTGGTGGAAGAGGTATACACACAGCCAATCAAACTGCACAGTACTGAAAAGGTTAAAGTTCAAAGATATGAAAATTTTAGTTTATAGTCTTTCATAAACCAGAACGACATAAAATTACACCTCATTCTTCTGAGAATTATTGCAACAAAAAACACTAAACACGACCAAATAATTTATTTTCACTGGAATCTAAAGGTTGAAATCATTGTGTCCTTCATCTACTATGAAACAAGTGATTTATTGTGAATGTCACTAGATAATTACATATGTATATATCCTTCCATAATTATTAAATTGTGTTGTAACTATGGTTTTGGGATTATCAATTGTAACCAAGATTGATTTTGAAGAACCTAAATACAGACCAGTACAAATGACTACTTCAAGATTAATGAGCCAACGTCAGAATAAAAGAATTTTTTAATTTTTATTTTTCAAATGATTGCACATGTATAAATTTTTACATAATTGTATACCCTGAGGTACTCCCACCACCTTGTCACCCATGAACCATCTTCTTAAACTCTTGTGCTCATCCCTCCCACACTTTGACCCTCCCTCCCTTTTCCTTGCTTTATGCTTTAGTTTACATCAGTTTGTTAGTTCTAACATTTTCTTAACCTTTGGTTTGTTTTCCCTATATCCTGCATATAGGTGAGATCATTCAGTATTTTTCTTTTTCTTTCTGACTTATTTCCACTAACATGATTCCTTCTAGGTCCATCCATGTTATCACAAATGCATCAAATTTGCCTTTTTTGATTGATGAATTATATTCCATTCCACAACTTTCTGATCCATTCATCTGGGTTGTTTCCATTTCCTGGCATTTGTAAATAGTGCTGCAATAAACATCTGACTATAGGTGTCCTTTTGAATTAATAAGTTTTGGTGTCTTTTACGTGGAAACAAAAGAAAATTTAGCCAGATATAAAAACACTGCTATAGGTTAACTCAATAAACATCACATAACCTTGCATAACTTCTTTATAATGAGCTGGATTATATATATTATATATTATATAATGTGGTATTCCCACAGAGCAAACGACGAGATTAAACTAAGCATACGGACACAATTTATTTCTCTGTGGTGATGTTCATTTTTTTCTAATAATAAAGGACATTAGTAGCATTTTTCAGAATCAAGTCTAGATTTTAGGATTAGAAAAATGGCGTGTCATCATGCAATATTTTTCTTAAGTGATTGAGGAGGTAATACTCCTGATTAAGATAGATTATGTGTGTGTGCTTTCTGACTCAACTTTGGGGAACTGACAGCCTGTTAGGATGACTTTCACAGTATCTTAGTTTCTCAAAGTAATTATCTGCGGGATTTATTTTCATGAAAGCAATTCCACTGTGTGTGTGTGTGTGTGTGTGTGTGTGTGTGTGCACGCGCGCCCGCACGTGCATACTCGCGCGCACTCATGATTGGACCAGTAATACTACTTTATGGAAAGAAACCAATTCTATTTTCCACTATTCAAAAAAATCTCTTTCCGCACATAAGATGGACAAATTCGTCAATCTTACTATAAAGGACTTTGTCCATCTAATGGTACTAAATTGTTTAATCTTATCAGAAAACATAAATTTATAACTGATTTCATCCAATATCCCAATAGTAAAAGTTTTTCCCAATAGTGAAAGTTTTGACCCAAACAAAGCAAACACAGAGTGAGAGGGTTGATGGATGGTGTTTGTGCATGTAAGAAAGAGGAAAACAGATGAAGAAAGACGGAAGATTAAAAATAGAGAGGGGCAGGACCTCTGTCAGTTGAGAACAGATGAAGTGTTTTAGAATAAGAAGCAGCTGTAAATTGGAAGCACTGTGGGGAAAAAAAAATAAATTTGGATATGGGAGAATATAATCCATAGAAGATAGGTCGATTGGAAAGAAAAAGGTATTATGGAGTAAGTGTTTCATGACAGAAAGGGCTATTCAGGAGCCACGCATTTGAGAGGGTAGAGATGAGGTGATTAGAGAAACACTATCCAGCCTTCCTAAAAATGAATCTATCTCTGCTGCTTCATTCCTTCCTATAAATATCATCTCTCCTTAGATAGCAACCAATCTCATATTTCCTATGTGAAACTCGAAGCCCTTTCTGGTTTAGGTTTCATCAATACCCCAAACTGGCCTTGACTAACAGACATCTCATCATCAAGGCTAACTTTATTAGAGAACTGGGCATGCAATGAATTAGGCTCACAAAAGAGCATTTTCCCCTCAAGGTCACAAATAAATCAGACCCTGAAATTGTTTTTTTCTTTTATAATTTTAACTTCTATCTTTTTTTCTCTTAGTAAAGTTACTGATGATTTTCTAATTTTACCTTTTCACTCTTCCAAAGTGATGATTTTCTGAGATGAAGTTTCTCGCTTTATTAATCACATTTCATCCAGAAATGAAACAATCTATAATTTTCCTCAGGAGGGTGTATTTATACCTCTCTTAAGTATAAAATCCTTATACTTCATGTTAAGTCTCTTTGATTCTGAATAGCTTTTATCAATATATTCTGTAATAAGTGTTGAAGACAGTTTTTAATGTTCTAATTAAAAAGTAGATTGTCCATAAATAGAAAGTAGTTTTAACCTTTTTATTAGTAATAAGTTATCTGGAGGAAAATAGTCAAGCGTAAGTAATTTTTAAAATTCTGGGAGATAGTCATGCAATCATCATTAAAGTCATGAATAACCCCAGATTTAACACAGTGACATTAATTAAAAAAAAATCTCCCAAAGTTTATGTGAACTTTATTGCTTCAGTGTTAGTTATTGTCACAATTAATTGTAATCTATATGCATGCCAAATTATCTAAGTTTATGATTACTTAACACTGTTAACCTCAGTAGTCAAATCCACAGTGATACCACTCCCAGACAGTGTGAAAGCTCATTTCTCCTTTAGGCATTTGCTATCAGTTAAATTATGTATGGAAAATGCCAATTCCAATGCCTAAGCAAATAGTGCATTTTTTTAATGCGAAGTTGTTACCATTTTAATGTAGTTAGCACTGGAGGTTACAAGGCGTAATCAACCCTTGATTGGAAAAGTAGAAAGAACTCCTTCAATTTTAGGTCTCAGACTTTGTTTGGGTCTAGCCAAAAACAAAAAAGCAAACATAACAATATAAAACATGGAATCGATGGGCTTGAAAATTAGTTACTGAGGGTGAATCTTTTGCACACATACTACAAGAGTTGCTTTGTACACATACTACAAGAGTAGCTCTTTATTGGGTGCTATGGAAAATAAAAACTAAGTAAACACCTGCGGAAGTGACTAATGACTAAGAGAATATTAGTTCTCCTTTAGTGATAGAAGATATACCTTTTATAATAGTCTGTATTCTCATATGCAAAAGAATTTCATTTAGAATTTCTACTTCTTCCATTGGTCTGACAACTCCTCAATTTGCAGATGGGGAAACTGAGAGTTGAGAGATCTAGTGATTGGACCAGGTACAAATTGTGACTTTGTGGCTGAGTCACAATCCTCTTCTTATGCCATATTTAAAAATGTGTTCCAAATGTCTTAAAAATATAAATTTAAATAATAAAGAAAATCTCCATAAATATTAAAAACAATCTGAGTGAAATAGATGAATATTTATGTAAACTTGCTCTGTCCTCTTCTGTATGACAATGAAGTTAGAAACCATAAAATGACATGTTAAAACAGTAAAGTGATCTATGTGCCAAAATTGTCATAAACAGAATTTATGAGCAAATGAAAAACTTGAGAAACTTTTATTGGGATAATACTGGTTTATAATAGTTGTACAGGACTATAATTTGGTATCTGTTTATACTACATCACTATCACCCCCAAAATTTTAGTTTCCATCTACCTAACTTGAAATGCTCTTTGATCCAAGTGTCTCAGTTTCTGGAGATGAGCCTCAGGAAATAGTCATAGGTATGGATCTATCTTCAGTTACAATTAGGCTCATCTTAGCATTATAGCCACAAAAATTTATAAACTAAATGGTCCAAAACTTACTAATTATGATACATTCAAATGATAAGATATAAAGCCAACCTTTAGAATACAACAGTATGGTTCAATTTTCTTTTGCTTATCTACTTCAAATTTTTCTAATAAACATTTTTAGTTTTGTAGTGGAACTAATAGTTGTGATGAAAAGATCATATATGACTTATAAGGCTCTTTCAAATCTGCATTTCCATGAAATAGTTACATAACATAGTAGCAAATTGGATGATATAGTTATTTTTTAAGCATAAATTTAAATAAATGAATACCTAGAGAAAGAGAAGGAAACTGAAAAAAAAATCAAGGGTGATGGCAATAGATATAGAAATTTACCCCAAGGAGTTTAAATAAGACAATCAGGAGCACTGTGCTTTGCACCATTTTGTTTCTTGATCCTTGGCAAAACAAGGGTCTATTTTAGCATTGTTAGTCAAGATCTGGTATATGATTGTACACTTGTTTTCACAAGACATGGAGTGTCAGTAGGTTGGGATGAACAAGATGGATTCAGAATCAGGAGTATAATTTAAAAAAAAGAGATCTGGCCTGTACTGTGTAAGTTTAAGCAAGCAGGGGTCAAATCCAGATGGGTCAGTGAAAGCAACACAGTGCAGCTAGAAAGGTATAAATTAATTTTAATAACTTTCATAGATCAGTGCTTTTTCACTTCAAAGTGCTTGGCTTCCAGTGAAGTCTCAGTGATCCTACTTCTAATTCTAGCAGCCCGGACCAGCACATGCTAACTGTAGTCAGAAAAATGTCCAAATCATATGCCTGATCTAGGTAGGAACAAAAGTGTTAGGATTATCATAGTATTTGGTTCAATACTATCCCCTTTCATGGTTTCTTATTAAACACAAGCAAGTAAAAATAAAGAGACAAACATGGATGAATTAAGTATTTTAAAACTGAACGTAACCAAACCCCAAATACAGAGGACTGAGCAAATATTATTTTCTCTATCTTATTTGGATAACCACACTGTAAAATGACTGTTCAGAGCAGCCCCATTCAAGAATAAGGATGCTCAGTTTGTAGCCCACACAAGGGAATTTGGTCAGAAAGGTAGAAGTGGAGACTGAAATTTAGTTTTCACTTTGCTTGCTACATATGTACCTGAGGAGAGGCAATTTTTTTCTAATTTGTCCGTCGAGTGGGCCTTTTTTCCTAATTTTCCCCTTGAAACAATAGATACTTGCTGAAGCCCAGGTTAATAACCATTGGATCCAAACACCTTCATATCTGATTAAGACTGAAAATTTATTAAAAACATGATCTTAGTTTATAGAAACCATAATTTCAGTGCTGATAGAATTAAAAAATAATTACCATTTAACATGTCCAGCAAATGATCAAAGATCAGCAGGCTCTCGACTGCAAATTACCTACTAAAAAGCTACCATTAGATGTGGAAAATGGATTCCTATGAAAAAGTAAATTAAAAGTAAAATGGACAAAAGGCAGTTGGTTTATGTAAGCAGTTGAAAGGAAAAACTCCTGTGAAACAACTCTCTTGTACATGTATAAAAATATTTTAAGTGGGAATAATGGTGATATATTGCTAGAACCCTAAAGCCTAAACACCAGGCTAACATTTCAAATACATTTTGAAAAAAAATCACAGCTATGACTTATTAAAATATTAAGTCACAACATTGAAATTCACAGCATTCATCCACTATAATACCCCCCTAAACAGACTGAATGCAGTTCAGTATGAAATCTACCCTGTAAAGCATTATTGAATATCAAGTATAAATATATTAATAAATCACTTCACACCAGAAAAATAATTTTGTTCCCTGAATACATCTAGTATGCTGCTTCCCTTCCCCCCCGTATTTATTTTCTCTTTATTTTTCTAAGAGTGAGATAGCACTGAAGTCTTTAAATGGAAATTCATCATGCCACTCAACTGTATTCACATTTCTAGTGAAGAAGCTTATTTAACAATTTCTTAGAAGATGTCTCTTGGGTTTAGTTGTAGGCAGGAAATGATGTATAATTAGCACTTTTATGTGGCATTAACAAACAATCTTGTTAGCTCATTACTTTTTAATATTTGCATCAGTCTTCTGAAAGCAGATTAAGAGCAACTGTAATTTCCATATGCAAGATTCAGTAACTACAAAGCTCAGAAAATGTTCACTTTAATCAAACCATGCAACTATACAGTATCTTCCAATTACTTTTCTCCCCCACATGCCTTTTCAGTCTATGCTGACTTCCAAACCCTAGGGATTTAGGAGAATTTTATTTTAAATAAATGAAATGAGTATTTTAGCTTGGCCTATCCTACTCATTAATAGACCAAAAATAAATGTCTTGTCACTGACCCATACGAGAAATAGTTACCCATGATTTTCAGTGGAAGTATGCTATTTCTTAAACATTTTAAGGTTAAATTGGTTAACTTAGAAGCATTGGCTCTGAGAAAGCCAGGGAAAAAGGTGATGATTACAACTATGGAAAATAACTGCATACATAATTCTTAGTGTTTAAAAAATATCCTAATCTTTCCTAGACAAAGCTACCTGACTTATGTTTTTTACACATACTAGTTCGATATTACAGGTATTTCCAGTGTGTATTTAGAACATTGGATGGATCTGGCTGTACTCATGGCTGTATTTGAAGACCATGGGAACTAAAAGCTTATGAGGAGAGAGACAGTTACACAAAGGTAGGATAGGTAAGCATGTCCCAGACTACGCAGAGACATGTGATTGTGTGGAGTGTGCATTTTATACTTGGTACTAGCATAAAGGCATAGTTGGAAGAACAGGCCTGATTGTCTTGACTATCAGAAGCAGGAATGAGTAATCTCTCTGTGTGACGGTGAAGCCATGTGATGATATCAACACCTATGTCTCTATGGACAACATATAGTAAGTTGACTGTACAGTGTTGCACTGGATGCTGTTTCCTATCTTTAGGTATTACTCTACTACTAAATAAACAGCATTCAATAATTTTTACTTGAAATGTAACATCAAACACATATATTCCTAAAATCTGATACCTTTATTGTTCTTTGTAGCCCTACAGACATTAAAATCAAACATTTTATGATAACTTCAGTTATTTTGCCTGTAAACTTGGATGTTAAAAAATATAAGACCTTGTTCCTTTATATTATGACTATATACTAAAACCCAGGAAGACTCTGGGTCCATAATCAAACATACCCAGTTTCTACACAGAATATTCATGCATTTTCAATAAATTGTTTGACTATAAACACAATCTTTTTTTTTTTTTTTTTGAAACTAGGTCTCGCTATTTTTTTTTGCCCGTGGAACCGCAGGCTCTCCTTGCCCAGGGTACCACAGACTCAAGCAATCCCCAGCCTCAACTTCCCAGGTAGCTGGGATTACAGGCACGCACCACCACGCCCAGCTATTTTTTTTTTGGAACTAGGTCTCGCTACGGTCCCCAGGTGGGACTCTAACCGCCATCCCTTGTAAACACAATATTTTTTTTACCAATATCTGCTTTATTATTATTATTTTTTACATCATTTCAGTCCCTGGGGGTCACCCATCACCATCACCTCCCCTCCCCGCCCGCTCCAACTGGTCCCCTCTCTCCCCTTGTGTAGTTTCATTTGGTTGACCATATATTAGTGAAACCATTTCGTTTCTGTCCCTTTCTATCTGGCTCGTTTCTGCTAGAATGATTTCCTGTAGGTACATCCAGGTGTCTATAAATTCATCAAATTTGTCGTTTTTAATTGATGAGTAATGCTCCATTGTGTATATATACCACATCTTTTTCATCCACTCATCTGTTCTGGGGCATTTGGGTTGTTTCCATGTCCTTGCAATTATAAATAGTGCTGCAATAAACATCCGAGCACAGGTGTCCATTTGTACCCACATTGAGTTCTCCTTTGGGGAGATTCCCAGAAGTGCGACTGCTGGGTCAAATGGTAGTTCCATTTTCATGAGTTTGAGGGTCCTCCATACTGCTTTCCATAGTGACTGGACGAGTTTACATTCCTACCAGCAGTGTAGGAGTGTTCCTTTCTCTCCACATCCCCACCAGCACTTGTTGTTGCCTGTTTTTTTGATGTGGGCCATTCTTACTGGTGTAAAGTGGGATCTCATTGTGGTTTTGATTTGCAGTTCTCTGATTGCTAGAGATATTGAGCAATTTTTCATGTGCCTGTTGGCCATTTGTATTTCCTCTTTGGAGAAGTGTCTTTTTAGTTCTTCTCCCCATTTTTTGATTGGGCATCTTGTTTTGTTTTTGTTCAGTTGTGTGAGTTCCTTGTAGATCTGTGTTATTAATCCCTTATCACTCTTGTGAAGGGCAAAAAATTTTTCCCATTTAGTTGGGCTTCTTTTAGTTTTTTCTGTTGTCTCTTTTGCAGTACAGAAGCTTTTTAGTTTGATGAAGTCCCATCTTGTAAACACAAGCTTGACCTCTATATTCATTGTAAAGAAAAGCACCCAAGTCTTACTTAATTTCAGGATGCTAAACTTTTTTCTTGTTCTATCTTACATATTTGATTATTCAAAATTAGACATACATGTCGCCTAGTTTTTATCTCATTGAATTCCCTTTTAATGATTTAAGTGTATTATTATAGTCGTTTCAATGCAAAAAAAAAGTTTACTTCAAGATAATAACATCTTCTTTTACCCTTGAGTCAAGTTACAGTGTAAAGTTGTACAATATGTTCGTGAAATATGGAATGGGTTCAGTGCAGATTCTTAAACATTGGTTAAACATTGTTATGAATATGTGGACACTTAATGAGCTATGAACACATTCAACTGCAGAACAAGCTATCTACTATTTCCTCAGAAGTGTGTCATGAAAGATTTTGGTCAAAGACTCTTAGTAATCAAGACATACTGTGACTATGGATTCCCTCTGAAATGGATCATATTTAAATTTTCACTCAAGATAATGATTAATATCATCTAGAGGGGTAACAAATACCTTTGGTTTGACACATTATGTCCTTAAGCTATACACATTCTGGAATATTATAGGGAAGAAAAATATACACAGTTAAAGTATAATGTGAATTGATATGGTCTTATTTGAGCAGAAACTGGGTATATTATATAACATAATAGCCACTGAGAAATAAACTTATCTAGATAGCTTCTTTGTATTTGATGAACATAATGTTCACACAGATCAGGAACACAAACTCTCTAACTCACATTCCAGGACTTTTTCACCTCAGTTTCACCTGAAACTTTTACCATGTTATAAATTAATATTACTTCAACAACAAAAAGAGAACCAGTAGGGATTCTACGAATAGTGTCTAAAAGTAAATATTGTTTATTTGGAGACTGTAAAGTAAGTTTTTGTGTCCATGGTAATTATGTATCTAAAATTATGTGTCTAAAAGTAAACATTGTTTATTTGAAGATTGTAAAATAAGTTTTTATGTTGGGGCAAGACAAGTTTTAAAAAGTCACAGCGGGAGAAAGGTTGATACATTAGGATTTCACTCATATTTAACATATAAAGAAACTGAAATTGGGTCATAAAGGACAGAAGTCTTCTAACTAGTAAGTTACAGGAAAAGCAAAAAGTCCTTAAAGCCACAAGTAGCCATATTTTACCTCAGTCACCATTATCAGCCTAAAGGTCTTAAAGACACATGTTCAAGATGGTGTCCCTTTGCCCCTTTAAAACTGAGGCAGGTACTTCGCAAAGTCCAGTCTTTCTCCCGTGTGTTCTCTTTGCTTTTTCCCTTTCCAGCATTCTGAGCTGCTCCACTTCTCCAAGGCTCTTAAAACTGTTTCCACAATTGCTGATACACAAATCAGCTTTTTTAATTCACTGCCTTGCTGCAGCTCCATGCACTTCTTCCCCACTGCCTTTGGCGGTGTCTAGCCACATTCACCAGGCCTGCCCTCAGCAGCCCCTGGTCACCCCCGACCTGCCATTCTGGCATCTGACTTCATACCAACTGCGTCTCTGCTGGTCACTCTCCTTGCCACTGCCAGCTCACTCTTCCAGGGGGCTTCCCCTGGCTAGGCCACGTGGAATGTTCTTTCTGTCCACCATTCTCATCTCTCTTACCGTCTTTTCCTTGCTCCTTCCTTTTATCCCCCCCTTTCCTTGCTTCTCATTTTTCTCTCATGGGGTCTTTCTCTCAGACTCTACCCACCAGGGTATTTTGGCACCAATACAGTTTTTAACTGCATCACTGCCCTTTAGTTCATAAATGAACTAAAGAAAGCAAAAAATAACTGAAAATGTAAGACCAAATTGGTGGCCACCAGAAGGGAAAGAAGTATACCAGGTGAAAGACATCAATTGTACAGTGACAGGAGATTTAAAATTAGACAAGGAAATTTAAATTAGACAGGAGATTAAAAAAAAAAGTCACATACCTGAATCTGCGTAACGGTAAGTCAATTTTTACTTGAATTTAGGCAACTACATAGTATGGAAACAGACTGGATTCAGAGAAAGAGCCTGAGAGCAGCAGGATAAAGATGAAGTACACTTTCTTTAACCTTTCACCTCAGATTTTTTTACAGATCTTATTTTCTTTTGTAGTTCTTTGTAATTACTTAATTTAAAAAAATACAATGCCTTCTCTGTCCGTGCTTCTTTGTCTTGTGCCTTTTCTGGATCAATGTTCCCTTAAATATTCATACTTCACATTCTGTCAATGAATAAAGGTGACTGATAATGGGACAACCCTGCTCAACATATAGGGAAAAAAGTTGAAATGACTTTTCACGCTAATTCAAAAGCATGCAGTGGAGTGTGGTGGAGGATTCTGGTCACTTTGGTGGTAGGGAAACTACAGTCACCACACCTCAGGGGAGAAATCCTGTACTGTGAAAAAATAACAAAATTCACAAGCTAAAAATACCTTCAGTGAATGACTGTCCATTGCACCATTGGCGCACAAAGGAAATAATTCCATATTCCTCTGGATTCTTCTTAGGCTAGATGAATAATCAGAACAGCATTAAATGGGTTAACAAAGGGAAAAAAATATTAACACTGTTTTGCAGCCATCCTAATCCAGGTCCACTCATCATTGGTTCTAGCAGCTTAAGAAAAATGTTGGAGCCCGTGGAATTATCTTCATAGATTTTTTAATAATGAAAAGGGGAAAAATCAGGCAAAGAAACAGCTACTTGAATATCTCTCTCTCTCCCTCTTTATCTCTATTTCTCCCTCTTTATCTCTCTCTTTCTCTCCCTCTCTCCTTTCCTCCCTCTCTCTCCCCCTCTCCCCCTCTTTAGTTTTATCCTCTCCTCCCAGGCCCAGGTGTGCACACCTATGCATGCACACATCCATCCGACCCAGGAATAAACAATCATGGGGAGGGTGCACTAGGGTGCAGCTCATGGAGACCAGATCTGAGAATCTTGGAGCAGTCTGATTTCAGCAGTTTCATCAATTTATTTTCATTACTCCATATTTGTTTCTCCTTTTAAACTTTTCTAGTCTTTCTCTGAGAAACACATTCAATATTATTGTTCAACCAAGATAGCTACTTTCCTCAATGTATTGAAGTTTTCTTGTAATTTTATAGAAATGCTACCAGTTTCCACATTACCCTCAGGGCGGCATTAGAATGCATGACCTTTGCTACCCAGAGACTTTGAATTTCATATTTTTTAACAGTAGCTAATCAACTCTCCCCAGAATTTCTGAGAATCTGAACATTTGATAGTTTTGGTGTTTTATCATCGTACATCTTAAACTATCAGGATTCAGATGATAGAAAACTGATCATTTTTCTATGATTAGTAGTAAACTACCAAGCAAAGATCCACTAATTTAAGGAAAGAATTTATGAGAGATAAGTGAACAATGCATGCAAGATGATTTGCTTTTTCCTCTTCAATGGAATTTTAGCATTAAGAAATCTAGAATTACTAGTGCTATTTACAAAAACACTTGCTTTTATCATACTATTGGGAAAGATTCCTACCAAATATTAGAATAAACTATACAAAATTGCTTTTATTGTATTATTAGGAAAGAGTCCTACTAAATATTAGGATAATGTTTCCAAAAGTGTTGATTCAATAATTTTGATAGGTAAAAAATGGTAATTTCATAGGGATGAAACCTAATAGATATTTGAAAAAAAACCTTGAAATCTTATTTTCTAAATTAAGATATAATTTATATACCATAAAAAATCACCCTTTAACATATAAAATTCAGTGGTTATTTATTCTCAGTATTGCACAACCATCATTCCTATTTAATTTCATAAATATTGCATTGCTCCCAAGGGAAAATTCATCGCAATTTGCATTCCACATTCATTCATTCTTGCATTTATTTTTGAAAGCTTCTTGAGCACAAAACAGGAGAGGGAGTAAGAAGCAGAAATAGCTGGGATACAAGGAAGTATATAATAGATGCTACAAGAAAATCATAAATAGATATTGGGTTAAAAGTATGACAAATCAATTCTAGTATACGTAGTCAGAGAAGAATTCATGGAATCGATCTGAGTTTGAACAGGGTATTATGATATTAGTAGAATATTAGCAGGAGGGGGTATTTACTGAATTAAAACCGGATTTATCATCAGAGAGCTCTG
Source organism: Uropsilus gracilis (assembly GCA_004024945.1). Taxonomy (NCBI): domain Eukaryota; kingdom Metazoa; phylum Chordata; class Mammalia; order Eulipotyphla; family Talpidae; genus Uropsilus; species Uropsilus gracilis. The sequence continues at coordinate 16,300 of PVHY01013607.1, read as the reverse complement.
AGTTCAAATTCCAGTTCCAGTCTTTATTCTCTGTCTCACTTTGAACAATATAATTAATTTTTCAGAGTCTAAAAGAACTGATTTGTATGAATGGGGATATAACCACTATCTACATTGAAGGATATAAAGATAACAGGAACTTTATAGAAAGTACTTAGTATAATTCTTAGCACATACAGCTCTATTTATGGTGGTAGCTAACAATTGTTGATATTGATTTTCTAGGAAGGAAAAGTGTGGACCAAAACTACTATACATCAAAGTAAGATGAAAGCACCACCTTCTAATCTTCTGAGTCATGACTTCCTCTTTCTTGCTTTTCACCTGACAGTCTGGTAAATGTTTAACAAGTGGCTCTACACTTGGGAGAAGACTTGATATGGAGCATTTAGTGATTCCTGTGGTATGCATACAGCTACCATAGTTGATTTCAAGTTACTGCTGGTTCATAAATTTTCTGCAGTTTTAAAAAATCGGCTCTTTGTGAGCTCTTTGTGAGCCAAGCTGTTGTGAACTGCTCCAGCATAGGACGGCTCATCGTGCACAAAAACACTAATAGTTTCATTGTCAATTAATAGGAAAACAGGTCTTTTAAATGTTGTTATAGTATGCCAAAATCTTTAATGGATAATTGCATAGTCATTTAGCAGCAGCTTAGGAATATTTCAGGAAAATGATTAGTGTTACTAGATGTGCTGGGAACACATTATTATTTTTCTCATTAAAAGTAATGATATATGACATTCTGCTTTTTAAATTTGTACTCGATAGAGTTGTTTTAAAAATAAATCGATTCAGATCATGAAAGGTAGCAAGAATCTAAGCAGTATAAAAAAGGGTACGAATAAATAATGAAGGATGATTTTAGTAAAATAGGCCATTTGTTTGCATATTTCACAGGCCAATTTGATACACAAGATATGAAGTCACAGTGTGCTGGAAAGAGCTGACTCAAGTTTTAACATCATGTCTGCCCTTAACTTGGCTGTGAGAACTTGAACTAATTACTGCTTCTCCAAATAAGAGTCTTATTTGATTTAGATCACTGATGCTACAAATTGTTTTAATTGTGACCCACAGGAAGACATATTTTACAGTGTATATGAGATGGTCCTAGGATCCATCTAGAAGTGATACATTGTGATTCAGGTTAGTTAGACTGGTCCTGACACTGCAGGATCTTTTTATGATCTGAATCTTTAATTTATCTCACTCAATGTCTTATTTTTGTTAGTCATATTCACACATGAACTTCTAGTTCACTTTTAAAAATTTAAATAGCATAGGATTACGTGGGATAGCTATGCATCATTTTACTTACTCATTTCTAGTTCTCATAGTGTTGACTATATATGAGCATAAAAATGCAATGTCAATTCTTGTTCATGGGTCCTTGGGTAGCAAACTATTTCCTAATTAATATTTTAGCTTTATAGTATTAGTTTAAATGCTTAAAATTTTGCAGTATACCAAATTGAGCAGACATTGCTGAGATGTATGCTGTAGATTTGATAATATTTTTTGGATAGATTCTTTCAAAAGCACAGGCAGCTTTGTTCAGATAAAATGGTATATTAGTAAATATAGTCATATATTTTTATATATAACAAAATCTCTTTAATATTACAACAGGATTTGAAGGAAATCTTGATTTAAAAATTTAAGATTCTTTCCATAAAATGATTGTTTGCAATACTAATGTCCTAACATCATCTGTACTTTTCTCACTATGCATATATAAATTGTATTATTACCCTTTCCACCACCACCATAGTCTTCTGCTTGTTTTATTTTGTCTTCTTACAAACACCTTTTGAGTAAAGCATGTATTACCAAGATGTCAGTCTCTATGATAGCTGCAATGGGGATATAATTTCCAATGGCCATTTTTCTCTCTGGAGTGCGATTTACTCTATAATATTCACTTCTTGCTCCAGCTCGTGTTCTGGTTGCAGAAACAATGTCGCTGATCCTCCAGTCACTGCTAGTCCTTCCCTATCTTAACATGATTCTTCCACACCTGCCTCATTACCCCCATCTGTTGGAAAATACTGGCCCCATTAAATAAAACCCCTAGCTTGAGAGAAAATGTGTGTAGTTCAGTCAACATCTCCCGGGACTCATCCACTTGCTTTCCTCCATGAAGCTCTCTAGAAATTTCTTCCTTGTGTCTCTGTTCACAAAAAAAAAAAAAAAAAAAAAAAAAAAAATACTTTCCCACATTTGAGCAATTCTTAAAATCAAACCAAAGGGGAAGAAAATGCTCACAGTTCCAAGGATCTTTCTGATCCCTTATTTATTGTTTTCCTCAAGATAATAACAGTAAAAAAAAAAGGAGTTGTCTAAGACAAGTAATCACATTAATTACAAAATGCCATTTAAAATGATCACATTACATTCTTCACCATGTGGAAAAAATGTCATATTTTATAAAGTTTAGTACCATTTCAGTCATTATTATAGAGATAAATTTACAAAACTGGCATTTGTCTCAGTAGCCATAACTTTAGCATTTCTAAAAACACAAATTTATACTATGAACTCATTACTTGAAAAGTTTTATAAAATGCATCCATGTATTTTTACTTTTATTGGAGTCTATAAATTATTCATCATCAAAACATTTTTTATTTACTGTAACCCAGTTCCATCTACAGTACATTTAAATGCATATTTCCAATTCTATATTAAATATAAATCCAGATTAGACTGATTATAAAAATATTTTTTGATAATTTACTCAAGGAACTATGTGCTCAAAAATAGACAAAAAGAACCATCAATCATCTCCAAAGGTGGACAGATGTTAATTAACATTAACATATATTTCAGGTGCTGTGTCTAACACTTTTATCCCACACTGATTCTCAACTTTGGATGTACAACAGGATCACCTACATAACTTAACAAAATTGATGCAGAGAGCTTAGTTACATTACTTATTGCCTAGTCTCCCTTGGCTCCTGATGATTTATTTTCTGCTTACATTTATTCTTTTTTCTTTGTTTTACTTTTATCATGAGATATAACACAAGGTGCATGAAATACTGTACAATATGATTGATTATAAAACTAGTGCCTATATAAAAGTCATCGAAATTAATGAATAAAACATTGATGGCACACCAGAATTTACCAAAGTATCCCTTCTTTATCAGATTCTGCACCCTGCAGAAATAACACTGTTCTGACTTTTATGACAAGCAGTTATTTGCTTTACCCTACAGTGTTACAGATGAATTCTGAACAATAATGTTTAATTTTTCTGTTTTTAAAGTTTTAAAAAAATGACCCACGATTCAATTCATCATTGAGTATATCTATTTTCTTTTTTTCAATATTCAATTGTAAGAATTACCCATATGTTGTTTGTAGTAATACTTCATTCATTGTCAATTTATATTATTCTGTTGCATAAAAAATATTACAATTTCTGTATTTGTCCAATCATTAATGAACATTTAGTTGTTTCAATCCAGGGCTATTAAAAACAATGATGCTGCTGTGAACATTATAACAGATGTCTCCATGAATATTTGCAAGCATTTCTTTAAGGTATATATCTAAGAGTGGCATGTTAGTCAATTAGGGACACTGCAAATTCCAGATCATTTTAAACCAAGTTTAAAGCCTGAGGTTTTCTAGACTAGCTAGTTGATATGAAGTTGGACTGCAAGTAAAGCATCTATTTCTAATCCACTTCCACCTCCATGTGTGACCATTTGGTGTTCCATATTAAAGTATTAAGAAATAAATCAGTCTTTCCAATCTAGGTTTGGGTAGGCCTTCCTGATTGTTACTTCCTTGTATTTATGCCATCATGTCATCCCCTCCCTTTGAGTGTGGACAGAAACTGACATGCTTCTAGTCAATACAATATAACCAGAGTGAATGTACTGTGCAGAATTAAGTTACCTAATCAGTTGACCTTGAGTTCATCAAAAGGAAGATTGACCTGGGTGGGCCTGCCTTAATCAGGTAAGACTTCTTAAAGAACATTCATTGCTTCTCTGAAGTTGGAGACTCAAATAAATATTTTCTCCAGTGCTGCCCCTGCAGAAGTACATTTATATGAATTCTATAGCTAGAAACAGATAAATTCTGCCTACAGCCAAAAGGAGTTTAGAAGTAGGTCCTTCCCTAGTTGAAGCTCCAAATGAGAATGCAGCTCAGCTATAACCTTGATTTCAGCCTTGTGAGAGCCTGAGAAGGAACACCCAACTGAGCTACACAGAACTCTGACCAACAGAAACTATGTGATGATAAGTGTGTTTTCAGGCACTTTGTGGTAATTTGTTGTGAGGCAATATGAAATTAATACAATGGGATCTGACCTCTTTGAGGTCTGACTTTTCCCTTAAGTTGTTTGAAGTCACTAAAAATGCAGCTCAACTCACCTGAAACTGTTTTTTCCAGATCTGCAAATATCTCTATGGAAAAGCGGTACCTAGGACTTTGCTGATGTTTGCATATCTGGAATCTCTTGTTCTGGCTATTTTCTCAGTAACTAGTTAACTCAAAGATTTTCATAAGAAGGGTATATATTTCAGCCAGTAGGTCAATATAATTTATGTAGATTATGATTACTGAAAAATGGAGACTGGTTCTCACATGTATTTTTGAATCGGTGCCTAACTTTCCAGTGGATCTAGTTAGCTACTCAACAGAATTCCACAAATTAATTTTTTCTTATATACTTATGTTGTGCAGTCAACTTCTGTGACTTATAAACATGAATTCCAACTAATTCCAGATGTTTTTAACTAAGTATGAAACTAACTGTATTCAATAGATAACTAGGAAGAAAAAGCTGCTTACATACTTAGAAAATATTAAAAGGGTAAACACAAAAATATATTAGTAATTGTAGAATGAAAGGTGGTGGCTTTCTTTTTTATCTTGTTAAAAAAATTTTAATAGGCCAGGTGCAATGGTGCGCACCTGTAATCTCAGCGCTGGGAGGCGGAGGCCAGGGATCACTTGTGTCCGCAGGTTCAAGACTACCCCGGGCAACATAGCAAGACCTAGTCTCTAAAAAAAAAAAAAAAAAGTTTTAATGATGAGTATGCATTTCTTTTATGATATGTAGGGTGAGTGAGTTGGTCAGGCTTTCCCTATGATTTTGTAGCCCAGTTGCTGTGCACATGTGTAAGTGTGCACACCATGGCCTGGGAAAGAGGGGTTAAAGGGGCACAGAGAGCAGGAGCTGGAAAGAGAGCATGTGATACACAAGCAAGAGCCACCAGGAAAAGGGCATGAAGATGGCTGGGGGACTCGCCTGCTTCCCACACATCTACCACCCCACACCTCCAGCCCTGATCCTGCCATGCCCTGCCTGGTATGTCTGTGTGACTGCTAGAACCAATAAAGAACCTACACAGATTGGTGAGCCTGATCCTTGTGAAACAGGGTGCCCCTCCCCCACCCTTGGGTTGTGGCAGTTGGTCCCTTGGGGGGCATGGCAGTTAAAAACTGCTGTAGGAAGCAGCTAGCTGGAAGAGGATTTGCAGGAGAAGCAGAGAGAGGAGGAGGAATGGGACTATGTGGAGCGAATAGCTCAGAGGTTTTGGCACCTGGAGAAGGACACTGGTCTTCTGAGAGCAGAGAAGAGAATGGCAGGTGGGTAAAGAGTAGCCCGAGTGACCAGGCTGGGCAGAAGCCCCCTCGAAGAATGAGCTGGTGGTGGCGAGGAGTCATGGTGACCAGCAGAAGAGTGGCCAGGGTGGAGAGCGTGACGACGCAGTAAGGTGACCTGGAAAGTTGGTACCTGGCGATGGCCAGGAATTTGGAAAGCTGATCTGTGCATCAGCAATTGTGGAAGAAGTTTGAAGCACCTTGAAGAAGCAGAGCAGCTTGGGATACTGGAGAGAGAGGAAAAAAAGAGAAGACGCCAGAGAAAAGCTGGACTTCACAGAGTGCCAATCTCTGAGGTTCAGAGGGCCAAAGGGCACCATCTTAGACTGTGATTTTGGGACCTTTGGAACTGAGAGTGCTGACTGGGGTAAGTTAACTGCCACTTGTGGCTTTAAGGACTTTTTGTTTTCCCTGTTGAACTCCCTTGTTAATAAAATCCCTTGTTAAACTGCATTTTGAGTGGCAACTGCTATGTGCGGGTGATACGGACCTGGAGCTTGTAAGTTGGAGGCTTTTGCCTTCTTTTCGACCCGATTTCACTTGCACTACCACTGAGGTCAAGAGCAGGCTGCTTCCCTTACATGATAGTACTTTCTACTACTTGGAAAAGAAACTACTACTCAGAGCCTTAGCAGTAGATTTTCATAACCATCATTAGTTCTTATGTTTAGATGTTACATGTACATTATTGAGTGGCTGTTTACCTTTATGGTGTGTTTTAGAATATTTAGTTGAAACTCAGGCCCACATCCCTATATGGTGCCTTTAAAATTGAAACTCTTAGTTCTCCTTATCAGAGTATACTTTCCTTATTCTTGAGCTGCTCATATTCCTTCAACCTTATCTCTAATCATTAAAAGCTGTCTTTAGGAAACTCATTTACACTAAGCAATATATATTTCAAATGGTTAACCACCCTAGCTCTTAATTACTTTTTAAGTGGAGATGAAAAAAGTGAAAAGTTGTGACTAAAATTTCAATAATAATTGTTGGGGATGATAAATAGCACCACTCCTGCAATTTACCTTTATATCAAGCTGACCCTCAAAATCATTACAATAGCAAGTGTAATTTGCATGGGGTTAGTTGTATGATATGATTGAATGTCCTTGGACTATCATGTAAATGAAATTGTCTTTGTCTAAAACTATTGATGGGACTATAGAAGGTGCAATAGAAGAGAGTTGTATCTTTATTGATTCCATACCATTCCTCTGGAAGTGTTTTGTGGATAAACTTTCACAATCAGCATATTTTAAAATTTGTCCATTTCTACAAATGAATTAGTTGGGGAGGAGATGATTAATTGAGGGTTCTGGTTATATGGGTTCTAATTATGTTAGTTGTTTCTGCATTAGGATATTTATTTTTCAGGTTAATGATTCCAAACACAAATTGCCGTTTATTTACTTAAATATGTGTATTTCAGCTGAACAGGAATGTTTTGCAATGAATCTAAATGCAGAGGGCATCTTTTCTCCTCTAGTTTCATTGCAACAGCTGTGTTTCTACCCATTCATTTTCTACATATTTTGTACTTTAGCCAACAAATTATATTTTTCAATCCTTCTGTAACAACCAGAGATACTTTAAAAATATATATTATTTTCAGGCTTGTTATCAGTACACTATACCATACTGTATAGTTCAAAAAGGCAAACAGTATAAGAAAAGAGTTCCACATGGAGTCACACTGTGAGAAAGATGCTCCATGCTGAGGAAAATGTTGAGAGCAGATGAAAATTCCATATAGGAGACAAAATAATGCACAAGCACAGAGTAGCTATAATAGTAACTAATAATTATAAAATAGACATTTGAGAGAGCCTATGGAAGATGGGACCTTTGTCAGGCACCATTAGAGAATATTTCAAATCAATTAGCAGATATAACCATTATTTCTCCAGGTGTTAGCCTTTCTAAAAAGGCTAAAACAGCATGAAGTACACAACTGGAAATTTATGGTAAACAAGTATTTTTCCATTTCTGTTGCTACACAGAAGCTAGAACAAGTAGTTATTTTACTTTACATTAACTAATCTCTAACATAAAAAAAATGCATGTGAAGGGACTATGTCTGTCTTATAACTGTGTCTCAGTATTGCTTAAGTGCCTTACACATAGTAGGAGGTAGTAGATAAATATCTGTATAGAATGTGAAAAGATGTCTTCTTGATTCTATCTGCTCTTTGTCATTGAATTCTGAGTCAAATACTGAAAAGTAGGCATCACTTTTGGCTCTTTTGTCATAAAAAAGGAACTGAGCCAGATTATAATACCACTGGTGGGAATAGGGACAACTAAATATCAGACTAGGCATTTTAAGCTGTAGAATAGGATTCTGGTTCATGGGTTCATTTCACTTTTAAAGTGTTTTGATTAAAGTTAAATAGGAACTAGCTATATACTGGGATTTGTCAAATCTAGGTTATTTTTCCTAGACAAATCCTGTTTATGTCACTGGTCTACTGAAGTGGATCAAAGGTACGAAGAAAAAAGAAAACAAGAAGTTCCTTTTTCTCAAACATAATGATTATGAATATGATGTTTGCACTGGAAGACACAGAGTTGTAATAGCCATGGATAATCCTAATGTTTGGAAACCTGGCAGAAACGATTTATAGAGTTTATTTTTTAAGCAAGGTTGTAGACTACAAAAACAATATTATAACTAGGCCTACTAACATATATTAGCATAGCATTTGCACTCAAATGAGCTTGAGACAGTGGCTCCCTCTGAAAATAATTTGTGAAATATAGAAAACTTAGCAGCTTACTTTGGAGAACTGGAGGGGATGGGAAGGAAAAGGAGAATATTGCCTGCCCTGCTGTTACTAAAACTCAACCTACCTGATCTCTTGCAAGAATAATTTACTTGACTTGGGGCTGGAGAACATCACTTAATGAGATGAGAGTAGAAAATAGATTAAATTTAATTGCTGTGTATGCCACAACTGTTCTGTGTAAATAAGGAAATAAAATTCAACATCATATAAAGTACTCCAATCCCTTCAGATTAAGTAATAAATTAAAAAGTACTTAAGGAAAGTAATGCTCAAATTTTGTGTTATCCTCGAAGTGCCAAACCAGACATTGTCATGTTAGCCAAATTTGTGTATAATAGAAGAATCTTAAAAATGTCATTATAAAAGGATAGATTACATTTTCCCTATCACCTCTAATTAGTTTTGTGGTTGTTCAGAGCCAATTTAATCTCCTTGATCCTCCTTAGGCAACAGGTAAACAGAATGATTTCAAAGTGGATTAAAGTTAGAATCCTTTTCTCTCTTGACTTAGCACAATATTTCACAAAATCACATTTGGAATTACCCCCAAAGATGGATTTGTGTGTGTAATTTAATAGTGTGATTAAAGCTGAAAAATTCAACCAAGCTAAAATTACAGTGAACTGAAGAGATGGGAATCATGATGATCCCCACTTAACAAATTAATTTATCAAACATTTACAAAGCACCTACTATGAGCCAGGTGTCACAAATATACTGATAAGCAAGAGCTGATCTGACAGAACTTGCCCATTTTATCCAAATACGCTACTTACGAATGTATCTTCAGGTAGTGGTAAGTTAATGAAGGAATTGAAACAGGGTGATATGACAGTGACTGGCAGTCACTTTCTCAGGTAGTGATGATGTCTAATTTCCACTGAAAGGTGGGGGCTGGACTCTCTGAGGTGGTAGTACTTTCGCTATGTTTGCATTCCCTGGCCAAGGAGAAAAGAGTGATTTCAGATGTGTTGGAGATATAGCCGGGAACAAATCATGCAGTACTTACAGAGCATTGCAAGCAGTTCCATTTTATTATATGCAATGGGAAGCCATGATCATTTGGGGGTTAGCCATGGGAGCAGCATGACCTGATTATATTTATCCTAAGTACTGTGTAAGAATATGAGTAAGGAAAGGAGGTCAGACTGGATGGAGATAGGTCATTTACGAGGGCACTATAGAAACTTGGGCAAATTATGTAGTCTTAAACTGGAGTAGTAGCAGCGATTTCATGCTAAAAGACATATAAGAAAGGCAGGTTCTGGAATTCCACCATCTCATTAAACATTGACCGGTTTATTTCTCATCAGCATTATATAAAAGGGAACAATGTTGAATAAAATGATTTTACCCCTGGACCTGCTGTATTTGGTCATCTGAATGAACAATTTTATATTTCATATAAATCACAATTTTACATAATCATATCCATGTGTAGATCCTCAGTTCTTTTTTCCCCTTTCTTACTTCATCATACTCATTTGGCAAAATACAAACCTGAATAATTACAATTTTCTACCTGCTTTGTGACAGCACTCGAGCAACTGAAAACAGCTGAATGAAAATCACAACTGGTTCTACTTTAAATTCACGATTGCTAGCTATAAGTGGGCCATGCATTATTCCTGGAAACCATCTTTCATTTCTATAGGGAATTCACTGTCTGAAATCTATTCTCATATTCAAATGGCTCCAGAAACTCGATTTAAATGTCTAAAGACCATATCAAACTAGCATAATCAAAACTAATCTTTTAATCTAATTTTAGGACCTCCTCCTCTAGCAGTGCTTTCAGTGGTTCAAATAGGTTTAGAAACTATATGTTGTGAAGGACCGGTTTCCTCTGGATGTTCAGAACAGGCATCCTCAAGACTTGTATGTGGCTATGGGAACAAGAAGGTAATTGATATCTGAAGAACAAAGCAGGTGTACTCATTAATCACATTTAAAGCTTATTAAGGGCAACTTACATACAGGGTGTCCTCTCAGTGCTAACGCCAGAGGACAGGTCTTCGGGAGGAGACAGAATCCATACATTAGTAGGTATGCTCATTCTTGTGTAAGACTAATGATGCCAGATGTTTGGGGGCGGGGAGACTTGTCATGTGCATCTTTGTGCTACTATGATGAATAGAGTTATGTATAGATCACAAGTACAGATTAATACACATGGATGAAACAATGGAAAGATTGACTCTACCAGGGTATGGCAATTGCTGGTGACAGTCCTAAGGTGGCAGTGATACAATATGGAATCACTTCAGTTTTCCTGAAGTGTGTGACCCTGGCATTTGCATTATTTTGAATTCAGGCAATCTTCTAGTTACAGAGTATCTTCTCTTGGACATGTGATTCACCATCTCTCATCTTGAGTCCCTCTTTTCTCTTCTTGAAGCCCAGGCCCCTTTTTCTAATTCTTAGCTCAGAATAGAAACCTCCATTTTGTCTCATTGTCATTCGAATGCATATAATTTTTCTTTTTAAAAGCTATCATCATTTATTGAGATAATATTGGTTTACAACCCTATGTATGACAATGTTATAGGTTCATGTGTCTTCAGATGTATGTACCATCACCAAATCACCCATAATGTAGGTTGCAAATGGCAAGACTTTGTCTTTTTTTCTATAGCTGAGTAGTAGTTTAATGTGTATATATACCACATCCTCCTAATCAACTGATCTGTGCTTGGGCATTTAGGTTGTTTCAATACTATGGCTATTGTAAATATACCACAGCTCTTATATGTGAAATTGTTGGATAATGAAAATTGTTAGCTTTGGTGTTCATGTCCATTTAACTTACATTGTACTCCTTGTTCTTGGGACTTCTACTCATAAGTTTACCCTACAAAACTTATACTGGATAAATATTTATTCAAATATGCTCATCACCCCCTCCCCTGAAATAATTCTAGCATCACATTCATAGGTGCACAAGAGGACAATTTTGTTTTCAATCTTTCTTAGTGTCATTTTTAAAAAATTTTATTTAACATGAAAACCTTTATTTTCAAACTAATCAGGCTGTTCTTTTCTCTATTAGCCCTGGGAATCAAGAGCTCAAACAGAAGCCACTGACTGCTTAATGATTTTTTTAAATTATGTTTCTCCTCTCATGTAAGCCTCAATGATTTCACCTGGGTCAGTAAAGTCCATTATTTTCAGTGGTGATTATTATCTTTGCTGACTCCTTTCCGGATGTCTGTACTCTATCCTTGATGGATGCCAGAGCACTATACATTTCACCTTCATCTGGGCATTTGGGAGTCTTTTCGTTTCCATGCATTTCTTTGTCCTACCACATTTTCTATAGTACATTTGCACTTTTACTTCTGCTGCTTTTGTTATCATTTAGTGTACTATGAAAATTTGGAATTCGGTTTAAGAACCCCATGTTGAGAATTGTGGTAATGTTTTTAAGATTTCTTCACATCTGCAGTTCCATTATTCCTTAATAATTTAAAAATAGAGAAGTAAAATACTGGAAAGCTAGGAGAAAGGAAACAAGGTCTTTCATCCACGTTAGTTATTTAACTGACACCAAGTAGCTGCAGAATGTCAGGTATTATTCTCGAAACTGCAATATTTGAGCTAAAGCACTAAGATTAATGTTCAACTGTAAATAAATATATAAATAATGAGAGTTCTTCAACAAATAAGGAAAAAGGTCATGGAATCACTTTTGCAAGAAATCATTGAAATTGCAATACTCATCTGTCTAAGCTAGTTTAGAGATAGTCTCACCTGAAGGCAAGAGGATCGACCAGACAAGCTCTCAAAACATCCTACAGCCCCAAATCTATAATTTTCCAATAAAGTAGACATTGATCTGAATGTTTGATCCTTGTGGGTTAGAGCAGGGGAAGAAACAGCATTGCCACGTCAATTTAGAGATGAGAAATGTGTTTTGATTGGTTTACTCTCTTTTCATTTAATTTTCCCCTCCAGACATTTTTTTATTCCTTTTATCGAGTTTGTTTATATAGCAAACCTATGGTATTGAACTCCTTTCCCCTGAAACTTTCTTAAAGGGATACTATGATAGCTCAGAAGTTCAATTAAGTTTAAATTAATTTTTGCAAGTTGCCTGCATGTCAGAGTTCCCTGAACATGTTTTCTGTAAATGAATTATTTGATTATTTAAGCCAGGAGACACAAAGGAAAATGAATAATAATAAGAAAACTTACATTCCAAAATAGAAATCAGATTTCACAAGGTTCCAAGTAGTTATAGGTATCAACACTTTAAGATACAAATAGCGTTTAATATGAACCCCACACTGTGAGTCTCAATCTGTGGTAGAAAATTACTAACTTTAGATGTATTTCTACTAAGAATCACATGGATTCTGTTTTTACCCTACTCTTCATTTGGTATTAATTCTTTCAATATTAGTGATTTCAATTCTCACATGTTCAGTAAAGAACATATACTTTTAATAATTTGAACCCAATTAATAAGTGTACATTGCATCCAACTCTGAATTCCCTTTTATCTTTGATATTGGTCTGTCCTTCATGCTGTCTTTCCACCCAGAGTCACCTATTCCTTTTTATTTTTTTCTTAACAAAAGAATGCCACAAATGGAATATCTGTTTTAAAAGGACTCTGGAATCTTACCTGGCTTCAGATTTCTAAGCAGAAATATTTCTGCATATGAGCAAGTACAACGCAATGTTGATTTTTGCCTTCTTTCAAAGATAATGATTATTTCAGAATCTCATAAAAATAACAACCCAAACTATAGCATTATTAGTTCAAAAATTTGGGAGTTCCCTAGGTAAAATCCAAAACTGGTTCTCATACTTGGAGAACAAGGAGAAACAGAGCAGGAAAACTGGTATATATTGGTAGATGATGGTCCTGATAAATGGGAGCTTATGTTAAATGGTATGTTGTTTATGACTGTTTTTATAGACAATGATACTGAGACTTTAGAGAAATCAACGGAATTCTCAAGGTAAAAAAACAAATTGAAATTGTGTCTGTCCAAATCCATGTCACAATTTGATATAGTGCATATCTGAGATAAGAAAAAGTTTCTCTAAGTATTAATATTTGCCATATTTATTATTATTACTATTAGGTTTATTATATAAGTGCTAGCAAATTTTAAAAACCGTTTTAACAAAAGGTAATGTACATACAGATTTCTTCAAAGGATGGCTTGGTGGAATGTTAATTTCTGATTTTTTTCCCTTGTTTATATATATTTTTGAAGGAAACCTATTAAAATATTAAAGCTTGAAATATATATGATCATCTGAATAGACCTAAAAACAGGTGAAATGTAGTATCTTGGTCTACTACCCTTCTTGGCAAGTTTTAAAGTTTATTCAGTATTGTCAGTATTAATATTAATTTATCTTTTGAAGTGGCAACATATTTTAATACTTTATAGATAATATTTATGTCTGGCAAAGTAAAAAGGTAAAGCCTGATTTCATAAGCATGCCTGTATATAAGACACTGAAAGTTTGCTATCACACTTTTTTTAAAAACCAAGCCACACTAAAACTATAATACAAAGTATAAGGTAAACTGATTTCTAAGGTGGAAATAATCTATCATGTATCAAGTAAAATAATAAGGAAAGTCATACCAATATCATAAAAGATAAAGTTCTCTATATAAGAAGAACACTGTGTAGGATAAGAGAACACAGAAATAATCTAACATTTAGAATAGATTTATTAATTTTGCAACTATCATTATCTTAATTTAGGGAACTTCAAATGCATTCTTTTTTATTGTTTTTATATATTTCTGTATTACTAACATTTGCAAGTTTCATACCATTTTATCAAGGGAAATTTAGAAATTTGTGGACAATTATAGTACTTTTGGTCTCTAAGAGAACTCTTAACCAAGCTTGGAGATCACTTGTTCATTAATGATACTCTACTCCATCAAGGTATAGAATAAGAAATCATTGGCAGTGACAACACTCCATTGAATAATTTGAAACTGTTGCTTTCCAGTTGGGCCGATGTGATTAATTAACCCATCAGCAAGCTCAGCTGTCTGATGAGGAACGGTAGCTGTGTAGCACTGAATCTCAAGGAGAACTTGAACTTTTCGAGGATATTGAACTGAAATTTCTTCTCAGACAAGTGGCCTAATTGAATTTCAATGAACTGGAAATCAAAGCTTTCTAGACTTTTTAATTTCTCTAAGTACAATTCTCTTTCTTTTAATATTTTTCGTCTTCAGTATTACAAGTGTGCTTTAGGTCATGTCTTAAAATTTTTGAAGCTCCAAATTTTCAGAATAAAATAGTTTGCTTTATTTCAGATCCACTTTATTGATGAGGTTCACTTACATTTCTATTAGGGATTGTTCATTACTCTTCTTTTCAGCTTATACTATTAAAGAAAACACAGTGTTTCAAAAGGTATACTACACTAGGTTGTATTCTTGTTAATAAATGTTAGTCTGAAAACCAATGCATAAGAACCATCTAGAGATGTGTTGTCCACAGATTTTGATTTGACCAGACTGAAGTGTAAGTATAAAGTTTGTTTGGAAAATTGTCTCCAGGGATTCAAATAAATAGTTAGAATTACAACCATAAGGAACCTCATGATGGGTTAAGTTTCTTTGGATAATGTCATAATGTAATATAAAACTATTTTCATGTGTTTGCATTAGTAATTTCATTAAGAATTTACTAACACTTTCTTATTATATCTTTAATAATTTATTTAGACAAGTTGTACTCCATTTATTGTACTTGAAATAATACAAGGAAGTTGCTAAAGTTGCAAACTGAAAACATGAGGCTTTATCCATTTATAAAACAAATATATTTAAACTATTTCATACTGTGAGTGTTGAGACTCGGGTAAAACACAACAACAAGAGTAAATGTCACATTGAATAAAGTAAATATTGCATCTCTCTTACTGTGAATCTAAGAGTCATTTAATGGGAGAATACAGTCACTATTATCCATTGTATCTACCACACCAGGGGAGAAGTGCTAATAGAGTATAATTCCTCTGAGCAATATAAAACTCCACTAAGATTTGTAGCAGAAACTGTATGCCAGTGACCCAAACACCTATTTCCCAAATCTTTATAACACACTTCAGTCTATTTGAGGTTAAGGGTAAATACATTTTACCCCAATTTCCTTGCACCTAGTATTAAGAATTCTGGCTAAATGAACATGTAGATGGGCTAGGATATATACGGGATGACTGAAATGATGGTATTCACTTTGCACCTTTGCAATCTTTGAATATTTGCAATATTGCCCTTTATGGAATCTTTTCTACCAATGATTGCCAGATATTTTTAACAATATATACATTATATAAAAATATAATATTTTGATAATACTCAAAATGTTGTTAATATATACTACTCATTATGTAGCTCTGTACAGTGAAATTCCCATTTTGCATATAAGATCATTTTTATTCATAATGCATGCTGTGCCTGGTATCAAACATCTAAAGGTGATTCTAAAAATGCCATGTGTGTTTGTGTGTGTATGTGTGTGTGTGTGTGTGTGTGTGTTTGCTTTTAATCATCAGCGCTGGATACAACGAGGTAACTGATATAATCATTTGTTTTTGTTGTAAATGCCTAGCATATTATTTGCCAATGGTAAAACAGAAAGTGATGAGAAAAACAATTCTTTTGCACTTCCATTAAGAATCTAAACTAAGGCGGCATCGGGTCGCACCCGGTTGCAAGGGAACGGTCCTGAAACAAAGGCGCAGGTCTGCATTTTGCAACCGAAAGAAGCCTTCCAGGCCAGGCTAAAACAGTACCGAGTGTGTTTGAACTGGGGGAGCCTGGCGAACTGCCCTGACGGACGGACAGCAGCCTCCACACCGAAGCCCAGCTTGCGGGCTTCGCTGCA
>PVHY01013606.1:0-40867 GCA_004024945.1 Uropsilus gracilis | reverse complement strand
GAGAGGAGCGTGGAGAGTGGAGTGAGAGCGAGAGCCTGGAGTTTGGGATCAGGCGCGGAGGCTTGGGGCCTCGGAAGAAGGACCCGGCTGGGTCCTCTGGAGCTTCCTCACCTCCCCAGCACTTGGTTCCTGAGGAACAAGACCTGTGTGAAGGAGGAGGAGAGGTGACCCGGGTGAAGTGCGGAGACACGGTGACACTCGGACAGGCCTGCCTTTGGGAGACCATCTGAGCCCCGCCTGTGTTGGTTGGATTCATCTGCTACCAACTGGAGCAACAGGATTGGGAGTCAAGGTCCTGGCACTTCCAACCAGAAGTGCCCTAAGACTGAGGTAAACCCCACGAAGCTCCTTGAGGAGCAGAAGTGGGGCTCTATTCGTTTGGAACATTTGTGAGGGTGTGGACTCTTTCGGTTTGGTTTTTTTTTTTTCCGTATCTGTAAATAAATCTCTTGTCTATCCTAGTTGTTAAGGTTTGATATCTGAGCAGGTGCTGCGCGCAGGCGGGAGAACCCATAGGAAGGAGGAATTTAAACGGGGGTGTCCCTATCCCCCCGATAACAAAATGAGTAACTTGATTTTAAATATAGTTAGAATTACAAAACATTGATAATAGAACAAAAACTGGTAGACAGGAGTGAATCTACATTAAAGCAAGGTCACAGTATCAAGCATTTTACTCCAGCAGAACGAAGGCGCCTACCTGACATCCCTGCCTGATCAAGAAAAGTAGTAGTATAGCAATCACTGTATATAGGCACTTGCATTTCTTTTCTCTCCTGAATCACTAGATAAAGATTTATACACAGTGATAACTTTAGCAACGTATTCATGAATTTACAAAAAAGAAAACTGAAAATAAGCTGCCACCTTAATTAAGCTATAGATAGAACGGTATAAGTCTAACTTGAGCAAAAGGAGATAATAACAATCAGAGGTAAATGAAAATGGAAACAGGAGACTAGAGAAAATTTAATGAAATCAAAATCTACTTCATTAGAAAATAACAATAAAATTGATAGACTGGTAGCAGAGTTAAATAGTAAAAAATGATAGGTACAGATTTATCAATATCAAAAATAAAAGGTATCATCTCTATTGCTTTCAGAAATATTGACAATAGTGGTAAGCATAAATTTCTCTATAGACCCAATTTTGATGAAATTGACTACTTTAAAGAATTATACAGTAAGCAACGACAAGTGAAAGAACACATAATCTGAAAGTCCTATCACTGCTTAAAAAGTGAATTAATCCTTAAAACCTTCTTAAAAACAGAACTGCATGGATTTAGTGGTAAAGTCAAACACTTAAGAGATGATTACCTTTATAATCTCCAGAAAGAAAACTTCCCTGTTCTTTCTAGAGATCAACCTTATTCTAACACCAAAATTAGATAGAAACAGATTATAAATCAGTATCAAAAAATTAAAATCAAAAACTCTTAATATGTTGCTAGCATTTAAAGTCCAGTGATATATATAAAAAATATATCCATTTGAATAAATGCCATTCAATCCAAGTTCAGGTTGGTACACATTCAAAAATTAATATAATTTACCACATTAGCAAGTGAATGAAAAAATATTTAATTATAACATGATAAAATATGTTTGATTATTTTTTGAAAATTTCTCTGAAAAGTAGTAGGAGTGCGATTCTTAAGTTTGAGTAATATTATCTTACAAAGTTCTAAAACTAATATTGAGGAACAAGAATCTTTCTCCTAAGATCAAAAACACCATACTTATTCAATATCATAACGGGAGTCACCGCAAATTTAATAACAATAATGAAGAAAAATAAGTCATAAGATCAGAAAGCAAGAAATAAAATTATATCCACACATGACACAGTTGTCTCAGTCAATAATCATAAAGTGTTGATAATTACTTGGAGTTGAGTAAAACAGAAAGGTCACAACGTGAATGACAAATAAAAATTAATTGCTATGAAAATGAACAATTTACAATAGATACTACTGAAACAGGGTAAAAAGAGACTTTCTGACTTTACTTAGCTGGATACAGCTATCTGCCTGCTTCTCTCTCCAAAGCAGGCTACACACTCTTCATTAGCATTTTCACTGATCACCTTTACCATTGATATGCAAACATCAGCTACCAGCTTCTCTCTGCTTTCAGCTCCAAAAAAACTGCAGAAAAGAAAAACTTTAAAATACAGTTTAAACTTTCCACTCGTGGGTTCTTACCACCATCCCCAGCCTTCTCAGCCAAAATACCAAGCCAATGTAAGACTATCAGTGCAGTGCAGACTAATTTATTTCTAACAAAGTGATTTCTAATCATCCTAATAATTACAAAATAAACATGTAAAGCTCAGAACACTTCAACATTGTCCAAACCCTTTCTCAGTATTGTCCAAAGTCCTTTCCCAGATTGCCCCAAAATCCTCAGTCTCTCAGTCCTGATATCTCACCAATGTCCAGACAGAGTCCATCTCCAGACGCTTGAAGACATGTTCCTTTGACTGCTCCTCCTTGTCTTCCACGCTATCTTCTTGTCACCTTCAGTAGGAACTCCACGGTGCCAAACCAGCAAAGTTCACTTTCTTCTCAGGCCTAACTTTTGCACGGCCTCTTTCAGACACAAGTTAAACTCAGCAAAGCAAACTCAACACGGAGTTCAAATCTGCAAACTCCTTAACTGCATTCAGCACACATGCTGCCAGCCTGAGCCAGCCGAGGGTTGCAGGCCCTCGGTGGCCACATGGCCAAGCTCACATCTTTACAAGATGGCCGATTCCCATCTCCTCTCCATATTGGAATCCCAATCCAATTGAATCCTGAATCGAATCGAATAAACCCCTTCTCTTTGTTTGCACACCCTTTATATACCCTGATTTCCCACCTTCCAGGAAATCTGTTTCACCTTGACTATTTCACCTTTTCTTCCCCCTGCATCCCCCTGAAGGGAAATTCCAGCTAAAGTCATTCCCCCATTTTAACATTACCTGTCCTTGAAATCTGGAATCTTAAACAGGAGACAATGGGGGGGGGGCACACCCTATCACTACCTTTATATTACCCAAAAGAAAAGTTAAAAATTTTAACAAAATATGTAAATGATTTTTATGCCATGTTGTATAAAACTCGAGATGCAGAGGATGCTTATGAACTAGAATATCTCACATGGTTAAGATTTTAGTTCCCACCTTGTTTCATGCATTGCAACTTTATTTACATAAAAGTAGCATTGAAATTTAACTTTCAATTTTATATGGAAAGGTCATAAAAAACCTAACAAACCCACAGTGTTAGAATAAATAACACCTTACATAAAAAAATTATAATACTCCTCGATTTCAAGAAGTACTGTCTCTAAAGCTATAGTCATTCAGTTAGTATGGTACTGAAGAAAGAATGGTTATGTGAATTAATGGGACTGAATAAACAGTGCAGAAGTAGGCCACTGAATATAGTCAACTGATCTTTGATTATGGAACAAAGACAAATTTGTAGAGAAAGAATGACCTTTTGACAAAGTATTGAACAAATTTGATGATGTTTAAAAAGAAAACTCTACTTTCACAAATTTAAATCAAAACAGAATACTCACACATAATTTTTTTTAATTTTAGAAATTAGCATAAGAGAAAGATTAGATGATATGTTTTTGACAGCACATTTTCATATAAAAGAACTAATGCATACAGCTATGAAAAAATTTTACTCTGAGGGCTTTTTACATCAAATATCTATTTGTAGAAGAAAATGAAACTACAAGTCATGCAATGAAAGATTTGTAAAGCATCTGGTTAAAAAAAATCTAGAATAAAAAGTATACAAATATATCTTTAATTATACACTAGCAAAACAATTAAGAAATGGACCAAATGTCTCAACAGACACTTCACCAAAGAAAGTATACAGATAGCAAATAAAATTCTAAAACTGCTCATCATTTTCCATAAGAATTGCAGAATAAAATTATAATTGAATACCTAGTAAGACTACAAATTTATTAAATGACTGAAATTCAAAGCACTGGAAACACAAATTACTATTTGAATACTAAGAATCCTAACTCTCTGTATCCAGTATGGCATTTTTTAATAATAGTAAACATGGTTTTATGAGATCATCTAGCAATCACACTTTCATATTTTTACCAACTAATTTTAAAATATACATTGAACAAAGACTTGAACCTGAAAATGTATAGATGTTTTATAATTGCCAACATCTGTTACAATTAAGATGCCTTTCAAATATGTAATGGGTAAAGAACCTGTACTACATCCATGCAATGGAATTTTATTGATTAATAAAAATAAAGTAACTACCAAGCCACACACAGATCTGACTGAGCCCTAAATTTATATTCCAATGTGATAAAAAGTCATTCTCGAAAAAGTAGTTATAGACTCTTTGATTTCAACTATATAACCTTCTGAATGAACTAAAATTATAGTGATGGTAAAAAATAAGTGGTTCCCAGAGGGGTAGGGTTGAATTATAGGTGATTTGGGAAGGAGGAGAGTAACTATGACACTATATTCATATGATAATGCATATTTGCTAAAACTCATGGGCAGAGTTTACTTTTGATATAGGACATTAAAAAAATCCCATTTTGTATGTTAGGGAATCCAGAACTGAAAGGATTCATGACAAATCAACTTAATTACAAATATGAAATTACTTCATAAAAGGGGTGGATGAAATGTCCAAGTGGCCAAATCTAGAATAATTTGAACAAAAAGATAAAATAGAATTGGATTGTAATGCAAGTTATAAATGAATATCTATGATGATTTATACTTACATAATCTATTAAAGATATAATTAAGGGAGAAAGGGCAAATACCTTTGTGGAATGTATCTAAAGAATTTATGTGGAGATTCAGCCTTCAAGGTGGTGTATTTAATACCCTCCTCCTTAAACGTGTGCCACACATAGTGAATTTCTTCTATCGTACAGAACACAAGCTTTAGTAAGACAAAGGATTAAGTTTCCATTTTAGAAACTTGACAGACACTACTCCAGTTACTTGATTAGTATCAGTATTAATAGCGATAAGTTGTTCAGTACAATCTAACTTTCTAACTCAATGTTTGAATCTCAGTATATTTTGAGTCTTAGCTATGCATCCCCTTCTACCCATATCAGGGAAAGTTGATAAGCAAGATAAATCAAGAGAAGTATAAATGCTGGATGATCTTATTCATCTGTAGAATAAAGAGAAACAAAAGATGAGAGAAACCAAACCAAAATAAATCCTAAGAAATCTAACCTTAACCCTGAGGTCACCAAAGGTAGGAATGGGGAGCAAAATGTGAGAGGGTCCAAACAACTAGAGGACTATGGGCACCTTGCTGGTTAGTGTGGTATGGTAACAAATATGAAGAGGCATGAACCTATACCTTTGTCACATGCTGTATACTACTACCTCAGTTAAAAAAAAAGTCCCTTCTTTCATCCAGAATCGAATGATGTAAACACATTCCCATGTGGAAATCCTTATCCAGATACCTTAAAACTCTCAGAAGAAAACACAGAAAAAAATTGACATTGAGCTTAGTAATTATTTTTTTATTATGACACCTAAAACACATACAACAGGATAAAGAAATAAATAAATAAATTCAAACAAAAAACTCTGCCCAACATAAAAGAGCAATCCCCAAAGTGAAAACTTATTGAATGCACAAAATATATGCAAGCAATATGTATATAAAGAGTTAACATATAAAATATATAAATAACTCATACAACTCAAATAAGAAAACATAAAATAAAATATAAAGCAAAACATGAACAAAGAACCATAAATAGATTTTTTTCAAAAGGAAATATACAAAATGTCAACTGGTACATGAAACAGTGCTAAACATTACTAATCTTTAGCAGATGCAGATTAATACAAATGATTTATATTAATTCACACCTGAATAACCATTGTAGAAAAGATAAGAACAAATGCTGCTCTGGGTGTGGAGAAAAGGGCACATTTGTACACTATT
Organism: Uropsilus gracilis; assembly: GCA_004024945.1. Lineage (NCBI taxonomy): Eukaryota > Metazoa > Chordata > Mammalia > Eulipotyphla > Talpidae > Uropsilus > Uropsilus gracilis. The sequence continues at coordinate 34,884 of PVHY01013606.1, read as the reverse complement.
GCTAGGATTAGGTACTGGTATAGGCAATGGGAATAATAGTATAAAGTACCCTTTATACTAAAAGAAAAAGAAAAGGCATATGATCCAGCAATTCTACTTCTGGGAATAAATCTAAAAGAAATGAAACTACTAAATCAGAAAAAAAATATCTGCAGTCCCATGCTCATACCTGGATTATTTACTGTGGCCAAGTCATGAAATAGTGGTATGTACACAAATGGATGAATGGATAAAGAATTTTAGTATAGATCATTTGCAACAAAATGAATGAACCTTGCAGGTATTATGCTCAGTGACATAAGTGAAAGATATTTGTGTGATATTTTATATGTGTGATATTTTAAAAATCAGGTACAGAAAACAGAAAAATTATTTGTGGCTACCAGAGGCTAGGGTGTATGGAAATTGGAGGCAGTTATGATTTAAATAGGTATTGGGATATAACTGGATAATAGCTAACACTTCTGTATGATACATAGGAAAGTTCTTGAGTGTAAACCTTAAGAGTTCTCTTCACAAGAAGACCTTCCCTATTTGTTCTTCCTTTGTATTGTATCTATGAAGTAAGGAATGATAGGTAAAACTATTGTGGAAATATTTTCACAATATTTATAAACTAAATCAACTTGTATGTGCAAAACTTATAACATAATATATCAGTTATTTTTCTCAAAACTGAAAACATGAATTATTATCCTATGATTTTAAATAATCATATTTTTGTGGATAAACTAAAATCTGATTTAACATATTTTCAGTTCAGACATTGTATCAAGCTTTTTCTAAATGTTTAGCATGTGTCACAGCATGCAATTTTCCCTCTTGCCAATGCTCACACACAGAGTCAAGTAAATATTTTGCAGAGGAGAAAACTGGGATACAATAAAGGCAACTTCTCCAAGGACTTAATATAGATAGGAAGTGTGACTGAGATAGTATCTCAAGCTATTTGGCTCTGGACCCCAAGGTCTAATCACTATTCTAAGAAGTCTCTAGATAGAGTAGATGATTCAATTTGTATTTGAGTGAACAAACAAATAGAATATATGTTGCTTTTTCCCTGAGAGCAATTTTTCTTAAAAGCAAACATGGCCTTCTGTATTGGTTACACATCAAAAAGAAAAGTCTTCCTAACTCTATTCCAAGGAAAATCATCTTTTGCTCATCAATAATAAAGGGCTTGAACTCAACCAATGACAGATAATTTATAAAGGCATAACAGGCAACTTTTGGTTCCAATATATCATATGTCAAAGGATTGATTTTGATTTTTGCACTATTCTTTTTGTATCAGACTAAAAATGACATTTTATCTTGTCTGCTGGTTGTCCAGGAGTAGCATTTGATTGTTGACTGAACTTTTGCCTGATACTATCCTTCTGCAAAGAAGTATATCTCACTTTTACAGGATTCTTTTGGGGAGGGGTTAAAAAAGCATTTGATCTAATATACTTCTTAAATCACACAAGCATTTTGTAAGTAAAAATATGCATTTATAGAGATTAATATTGAACTGAAAATTGTTTCACTTTGTGGAGATATTTGGGTTTTTCCCTCAAGTTTTCATATTTCCATAATTTATATATATATATATATATCTTTTAATGCACTGCTGAAATATAAGTGAACAAAATTCTAAGTAAGGGATTTAATTTAAATCATCATAAGGGGTATATTGTTCCATTTTCTATTGCTATGTAGAAACAAAAACCCAGAAAAGCTGTCAGAAATTTCTGGATTAAAACAATGCCACTTTGCTATATTTGTAGATTTCATGACTTGGCTGTCACAAGGTTAAGCTAAGGTTTTAGGTAGTCTTCAGCAAGTGGCATGTCTATTCAAAGAGGTCTGCTATTGATAGAGTGTGCCGCCCCCCCCCCCATTGTCTCCTGTTTAAGATTGCAGATTTCAAGGACAGGTAATGTTAAAATGGGGGGGATGACCTTAGCTGGAATTTCCCTTCAGGGGATGTAGGGGGAAGAAAGAAGTGAAATAGTCAAGGTGAAACAGATTTCCTGGAAGGCGGGAAATCAGGGTATATAAAGGGTGTGCAAACAAAGAGAAGGGGTTCGTTTCAGGATTCCATTCGATTGGATTGGGATTCCAATATGGAGAAGGGATAGAGAGAGAGGAGAGATGGGAATCGGCCATCTTGTAAAGATGTGAGCCATGTGAGCTTGGCCATGTTGGCCACCGAGGGCCTGGAACCCTCGGCTGGCCCAGACTGGCAGCATGTGTGCTGAATGCAGTTAAGGAGTTTGCAGATTTGAACTCCGTGTTGGAGTTTGTTTTGCTGAGTTTAACTTGTGTTTGCGAGAGGCTGTGCAAAAGTTAGGCCTGAGAAGAAAGTGAACTTTGCTGGTTCGACACCATGGAGTTCCTGCTACCTGAAGGTGACAAGAAGACAGCGTGGAAGACAAGGAGGAGCATTCAAAGGAACATGTCTTCAAGCGTCTGGAGATGGACTCTGTCTGGACACTGGTGAGACGATTAGGACTGAGAGACTGAGGATTTTGGGGCAATCTGGGAAAGGACTTTGGACAATACTGAGACAGGGTTTGGACAATGTTGAAGTATTCTGAGTCTTACATGTTTCTTTTGTAGTTAATAGGATAATTAGAAATCACTTTGTTAGAAATAAATTAGTCTGCACTGCACTGATAGTCTTGCATTGGCTTGGTATTTTGGCTGAGAAGGCTGGGGATGGTGGTAAGAACCGACGAGTGGAAAGTTTAAACTGTGTTTTAAAGTTTGTCTTTTCTGCAGTTTTTGGAGCTGAAAGCAGAGAGCAGCTGGCTGGCTTTTGCATATCAATGGTAAAGGTGATCAGTGAAAATGCTAATGAAGAGTGTGTAGCCTGCTTTGTAGAGAGAAGCAGGCAGATAGCTGTATCTAGTTAAGGTTAAAGGTAGATGCAAAGGAACTGCTTTGTAGAGAGTAGCAGGCAGATAAGTTTATCCAGCTAAGGAAAGTCAGAAAGTCTCATTTTACCCTCTTTCACTATGATATCATACATGTGCCTGGGACATTTGTCAGATGACTTGGGAGGTTAGCTGAACTTTCATCCACTTCCACCAGAGTTTTTGGATCATCTCTCCATTACATTGGCCAAAATATTTATGGAACCTCTTAGGACACCTTGATTCTAAGATAAACATTGCCAATCCTCTCCTCTCACAGGCTGGATCCAAGACCAGACAGGCTCAAGCAGCCAAAGCAGTTACTGATGAGTACACATCTAAACGAGAGGAATGGATGCTAATGATTCAAAAGAAGATATCTTGAAGGAGTTACAATATCAATGTACCATAAGCAATATTGTTTAAATAGCAGTAGACTGTCAGAGAATATATGGTATTAATATCAGTACTACTTGTTTGGGTAGACATGAAGTGCTAACTAATGTAATAGATAAAATAGCATCCATTGTTGACTTCTCAATCTGCATAAATTTATCTTCTTGATTCAGAGCACATGATTTATAATCACTTGCATATCTATATATGTGTGTTTTGTGCCAGACAGCTTGTCAAGTATTATTTTCAATATCAAATTGAGTTTCTCTATTTATTTTATTTTCATTTTCTATAAATTAATTCCCACCTGATTAAGTTCCAAATTAATGTCCTACATGATTGAGTTACTTTCTCAGGCATGTTTTATTTATATATATGGATACATAACAGTATAATATTACATATATATATAATGTATTTCCTTTAAAAAGTGTTACGAAAGTATTAGATCTAATTGATTTCTATATATTTTCATTTTCAGAATTTAGAAAAATGCAAAAAAAATTTATCAAAGTTTCCTTAGGACTTTGTTTTATAATTTTAATTTTTAGAAAAATCATTTTGAAATCATATATTTCAAAATTATCATTCTCAAAAATATCATTGTAATTTATTGGGTAATTTAAAAAGTTGTTCTTCCTATGATTTACTTTGGAATACAAAAAAGAATGGGATATGGGATATTAGAATTTATTTCTTAACAGGGAAATTGTCCTTAGACTCATATTACACAATTATATATTCAACCTCCCATATTTCACTTCAATACAAATAAGGAACTAAAAGTACCTAGTAAGTACCTGAATTCTAAAAATTGGAATACTATGATTTACTATTTTTTGATTTATGCTTGGAAATAAATTTTATTTTATCAATATTCCAATTGTTTGCTCTTTAAAATTCTTTACTTTTTTACATCTATATTTCAATACATTTTTGCAGTATAATAAATCTACAGCCAAAGGATCGTTTTGAATTCTAACCTTAACTTGTATTAGAAAGCAAGCAAACACACTAACTCTCAGATTTAAGGGTATAGTATAGCTCTAAGTGCTTTTAAAGTGGTGGATGATATCCAGTCTGTTTGGCACCATTCCCAGTTTTAATTTAATATATTCATTTAATTTGAGTTATGCAAAATATCAATATAGTGAAATATACCTTTCACTTTGTTTATTCATTAGTGTTTTATTTATTATGATTGGAACTTCACAATATGTAAGAAGATATGATTAGATGAAATAATAAACTGAATGTACAATCAAAATTGCTATTTCAGATGTCAGGACTTTGTGGGGCTTATGCAAACATTAATAGAACACAAGACAAAGAATTGTAAAATTGTCCAGAAATAATTTCCTATTCCAGGTAGTGATCTAATACTCACTTTTAAAAATCTTAACAGAGTAAGGAACAGGAATTTTTCACCTTAGGGTGTTCAATCATTCACCTGGGATCAATGCCAGTGCCACCCCAAATAAATGATGCTGACTGACTGATTTATTTTCCATGAAACTTGGAACACAATGCAGCATTTGGGTTGGAGGCTCATAAATCTTTGAGGTTGAGCATAAGTGCGCTCTGTTCTGATAGCATTTAAGATGAGTTCTGAACTTCTCCCATTGCAGCAATGTAACTTATCTATAGTAGATACTATTGGGAATGACAGCCTAGTAGTAATCTAATCAATAATTTACATTTTCTGCCCAGGACTGAAATGTCCACAAGAAAAGAATTCCTAAAACGAATGCATTTGATGTTTGGATAAGAGAGATTTGTCTTTTCAGAGTAGCAGTTCATCCAAATTGAAAATGTTCTATTTGCAAAGTCTCCCACATTCATTAATCATTTAAAAATATCTACTGTCTTTGAAGTATATTTTCTATTATTTATTTCCACCAAAGGGGAATAATTAACTTTCTACAGATTATAATTAAACAAGTGTATGTTATGGCATTTAGAGCACATTTTGTAAGTCTGGGTAATGATACACTGTGAATTCCATAGGATTAGCAAAACTGTGTGTGTGTTTAGTTATTTCAATGTATACCACATAATTTCCAGTTTACATTACCCTATTTTTTCTTAAAAGTATCAAGATGCCATATTAGTTAATGGAAAATTCATGAACAAGTAAACACTTTGGAATAATAGGAGCATTAATGAATAAATTGTGATTTATATGTAAAAGTGATTCATGTCATAGGAGAAAATGACACTTAATCTTTGTCCTTTTGCAAATATATAGCTAATAATGTGGTCATGCTTAAGAAAAATATAATTCTAAATTTTCATAGAAGATATTGATTAGTTGTTTTACCCAATGATTAAGCATTACTGATAAAGAATTATATTTGGAAAAGGATTAGAAAGATGATAAGCACTTACTTAAGTAATATTTTAATATAGAAGGTAACATTAATTCTAAACATTCTTAATGAAATGTAGTATGTAAGAAAATGAATGTCTTAAGTATTCTTGGCTGACTTTGAAAAAAATTAAAAACATATGATGTGCATTTTGACAAACAAATGTGCATTACCAGCATACTCATGTTGCAACCAACCTAACCGTGGTAACCCTTATCCTGACTCTTAACCTGGGAAATGATTTGTGCTTGCTGTTGTACTTAGTACACATAAAAATCAAAGTCAAAATTTCAGGTTTCTTTTGTTCAAGATTATGTCTGTGCATCCCTCTGTATTGCTGCATGTTATGTGTGTACAATATTCATTATAACTACTATATATAATTTAACATGCTTACAGATAACTTTTATGTAAGTATTCCGTAGACATTTATATCTTAAATATGAAATTTGAGGCTATTCTCTCATTTCTCCATTTTGGAAATCATATCTTCTTCTCGAAGAACTTTCTTTGAGGGAAAATATATTTAAAAACACATTAAATGTTATTAATCAATAAAGAATTTAATAGATAAAGGATTATTATTTTCTTCAATGAACTCTTTAAAAATAGCTATTTCTCTATTTCAGAGGTATCACAGATTGATAGATAGCTTTTCCTGTTTACTATTATCATTTTAATATTGTTAGAATGTTGTATATTATTTTATTCTTGATACACATTTTAATTTGTGTCTTTTCTCATTTTTTTCTTTACCTTAACCAAACTTTGATAAAAAGGAATTTGAATGCATACATTCGAATAAAATTTATAACTATTTTTTTGTTTTATATTCTTGAGTCAAATTATCTGATTAGATCTTGTTTCTAGAATTAGAATATGTTATTGAAGAATTAATAAAGAATACTTAATAATCCCAAACTGTCAAATATATATACATAATATCTCTGATTGAACATCTATATCTAGGTACATCTTTCAATGTTTAAGTTCTAAACAAAATGGTACTGTTTACCCTATTTTAAGTTAAATAATATGGTACAAGACACAGAGTTAAAATTAATATAACCAGTTTGAACTATCTGTTCCCTAGCAGTGACTGTAAACAGAAAACTTTCTATTATATGTTAAATAATGTTTTAGGGAAGATTAAATTTAAGATTAAATAGAGTCGAACAGATTAAAATTCATAATGGGCAATGATAACAACCCATCTTATAATAAATATACTCTCTTCGAAGAATAATTTTTAGAAGTCACTGAGAAACAACATTGTTAACAGAGGTTGTTTCTTCCCCTTAATTTTAGTTACAGTGAGACATTATTGGTCTATAGGAAAGTTCAAAAAGAAATTTTACTGTGGTTAAAGTTGCTTATGTAGCTAAAAGTAATCTATCCAGTTCAACCAGGAGCATGTAAATAATTCCCTTGCAAATGCAAAAGGAAAAAAAAAATCTAAAGATAACAAAACCAGCTTTCTGGCTGGTGTACCCATGTAAAGTGATCTCTACATAGTTAAGAATCTACTAGGCACTGTGTTCAATATTTAATGACCTTGGGCAAGCTGATTGACTCCTGCTGGATTTAATTTCCTTTGATGGACATTGTGTGATTTATATATATATTACCTATATTTTAATTAGATTCAGAAAAATAAGCATATCAATAGAAAAGTCACCAAACAAAGCTTTATCACAATGAAATTGAAGGGTCCCCCAAGAAAACCCACTCCCTCTAAAAAGTAACTGAGGAGACCAAAATTCAGATGGATAAACTATTAAAATCTTAAATAAAATTCTCAAGTTATTATGGTAAGTATATATTTTATAGGAGTAAAAAGGTCTTTTAAACATTCATTAAGAATTCCTCTCACAGGGGTAACTGGCACTTCTGAGGCCATTACACTCAAGTTTATGTACCACAAAGACTTTGTGCAAACTTTCCTTCCAGACATGTGACTGAGCATTATCTACTCCCAGCAAGCTCAAGGTATTGTAGAATTAATGACCCAAATCATGTAAGGGTCATAGACAAATGGTAAATGGAGAGGTGGTTTTTATCCCTCAAATAATTCTTAGGTGTGAGCTATAGCCCTCTAAGCTTGCTAGCATGACAAGATCATTCACCAAAAAAGTTAATAAGTGGTTTGATAAAATGCATTTCACTGGCTTCCTATCCTATCACACTTCTCAACTCTCCTCAATGGCTTCTTGGATTTTTTACGAACAAATTATCTTCACTCAAATAATTTTCTCAGCTTCTAGTTCTGAAAGAAACCTGTTTTAAGAAATAAGACAATCTTATAAATGTCTCTTAAATCATCCCTCTCTTTTCCATTAGTGCTATTTCTCCTCAAGGTGGTCTGGAACGTCCTTATGGTGACTTGTAACTTATACGGCAAGTGTCAAATTTAGATGTGTCTTTACTCATTGTCTTCATATGTGCTTTTTTTTTCTGTAATCTTCCAGCATTTAGAACACATTTTTGTTTTGAGCATGAACTAATTGACTTTCAAAGGATAGAAAAAATCTCAGACCCCACCACATAGCATGGTGAAATATTCACACTATTTGGAATATGTATGAAATGTGACAAACTGAGGGAATAATATCAGTATATCCTTTTCATATTATAAATTGCAGGAAAAGTTAAATCCCTCACTAATTTTCCTCCTCTGTTTCAGTCCTGCCAATGGAACAAAGCATCTTTATTTGATCAAGACATGTATTAGACAATGTTTTCCTACTAGCCTTTTCAACAGTAAGGGGAAGCTATTATTTTATAAAGTCCACATCTTTATTTATAATTTGATAGAGATAAATCAGGAAGTATTATGGTTATTCTTGTAACATTTTAGAGAAATTAAGTATTCTCTGATTCAAATCTCATAAGTAATATTACTGCTTAAATTCTTAAAGAGCACAATGAGAAAAGAAGCAATATTTGCAGTCTTTACTAAAGTAACCTGCTTCCTTTACTAGATGACTAGACATGGTTTATATCATGTAATACATGAGTATATTGTATGCTTCCTGAAATCTTGATACAGTCATTCTCCTTTTCAAGAAAAGGGCCTCTGAACAGACAGTAGTGAAGGAATTATATAGAAAGCAAACATACTTCCAAAAGTAATTAAGGAATGGATTAACTTGATTTTAAAAAAAGAACTTAAAATAATATACATACATACTTTTGCATGTATTTTGAATTTTAAAACATTTAAAATAATATGTAATTAGTGGGAAAGATATTTTCACATCAAAATTTTCTTCATATTTACAATACTTCAATATAGAATGGGGATATGTATTGCTGCATATTCCCAATTAAATAAAATGTTTCATAATGTAGATTTGAAAGTTATGCATGAACAGAAGTCACTGAAATCAAACTCATTAAAATGAAAGAAATGTATACTGCAGAGCAAAAAGTAGGTAGGGAAACTACTTTTCATAAGAAGACAATTACAATTGTAGTTACACAAATAACATGATCTTTTGTCTAGAAAATCTCTGACAAAGCATTCCTTTTTATCACTGCTATGAGGCACTGTGGCCCACTGAAAGCACACAGACTTGCAGTCATAAGTCTTATGTTTATATATAATACCATTAAGTTTTACTATTTATTATGTCTCACCTTCTTTGTTGGGTATATTCAATCTTGATTTTTAGAAAAACAATATTATGGTATATTACAAATCATTAATATTAGCATATTCTAGAGAAAGAATCTAAACTCTATTAGTACTTATCTTGGTAAAGTCATATAACCACTCTAAGCTTCAGTTTTGAAACTGTAAAGAGAATAATAATGGAAATAAAATACTGTCTTAATGAATGAATCATGCACCAGTTGTATCTATTGGGTCTCATAAAATTATGAGAAAAAAAATGGCCAAACATGATGCAGATGAAAATAAAAAAGTGAAAATAGAATTAAAGTTCAGTACCTGTGACACAAAGCACATTTACATGGAAGATGAATGAATATGTTATTAACATGTCTGGCTTCTGACTTTTCCCATTTTATCAGGTTGCTTCTAGCTCAGTCATTCTACATATCAATTGACAGAAAGTTTTCGATCTCCCTTGACAAGTTGGATAAGTAGCATCATCTATCCTGTCACCTACCACCTTATCATAGGTATCTTATATGATAAATGATGTAAGTTATGGGAAGTGCTTTAAAAGCCACAAAACACCATTAGGGGTATGCTGTTTTCTGACAGGCAATATGACAAACGTTAAAGTGTTCGTTAAAAAAAGCAAACCTGAATTTGAATATTGCTAGATTTGCCCCTTTGTAATTACCTAATCTCTCTAAACTTCAGGGCAGATGAATATAGTAGCTCCTAACAAATAGTGAGAATGAAATATGTTAGTACATATAAACTTTTTAGTTTAATCATTGTATTCTTTAACAAAGCAAGTAACCATTTCAAAAGATGTTACTTTCATATTATCATAATCATTATTTATGTCTTAGCAAGATTCATTCATAAGCATACTTTCTCCAGAAAAATAGCAAAAGCCAGACTGACAGGCTACTATGTCCCTATCCTGTGATGATGGCAGATATTGCTAATTTATTTTGATTGTGTTCTTCCTGCTGAACTAAGTAGCCCCTCATATCTGGAATGGTGAATAAGATTATTTGCTAGTTCCCTTTTCAAAGAATTTTCATGGACTTCACTAAATACAAGTGAAGATAATAACACGAAAACAATTTCTAGGCTGAGTGATAACAACAATATGAGAATAGGAAATTTTATCTCATCTCCCTAGAATCAATAATTGAATATACAAGTCAATAGAACTTAGCGGAAATTACAGATTATATTTGAGTTTTCAGGACCCCAGATATATGTAAAATTGATTGTGATCAGTCACACTCAAAAAAAGGTAACCAAAACAACTTCAATTTACCTACATCAGTTCCTAATCCAAGCTGGCACAACTCAGCATTTAGAGATCACCTCTGTCATTGACACTTCTCTTCGGCGAAAAGAGTAGAACATGGTGCCAATATGCCAGGGGGGAGTCAGTATACTGTTGAGTTTCTAGTTTATTTCATCCAGAGAGCTGACAGAACTGCCTCCCTTCGATGCCTAGGGCATTGAAAAATAAAACAAATTTTTTTTTTTTAAAAGTGAGAGGCAGCTGCTTGCCTTGATATATCTCTGAGAAACTCATAGAACACACAGAAACAAACAGATCTCCTAAATGAGAGGGAAGGAATGGAATGTCCTTCAATATCCTAACTTGTGCTAACAAATAAAAGAAATAAAAATTCAGAAAGAGATGCTTTGAAAACACATTGTGGATACTCAATTACATATATATGTATAAAGATATATATATATATACACATAAATATATAAAGACAAAACCTTATAAGAAATTTGAGTGGCTTCTAGAACTTCTATACATCTAAGTACAACCATAATTCCCTATTGAAACCTGTCTAGAAGAAATGGTATGGGAGTATCTTCTACTGCACAGACACTATGAAGAATCAAAGATAAAAGACCCAGTCTGTTATTTTTATTTTTTTTTCAATTTCCCTGAACAATGAAGGACATTGAAAATAATGTACAAGGAAATGTCAGTTTTCATTCACTATGTGGGAAAATTGATAGCGTTAACTGTGAGGATGATATAAAATACTTCCATACTTATCTTAAGTATAAATTAGTCCATGTATTTTGTTTTGCTTTATTTTTAGTGTGTGTGTATGTATATATATATACATATATATGTATATATATATACATATATAATCTTAATCTTTATATATATATACATATATAATCTTAATCTTTCATGCCCTCCCTGTCCCCATTTCTTCATCCTCCCCCTTTTTCACTCTATGGTTTGGTTCTGTTGGTCATTTTTAATTTTTCTTATTTGTTTTTTTTGTTTGTTCCTACATCATTTGTATAATCAATGTTTTTATTTTCTTTAATCATTTTGTTGTTTACATATTTATGTGCAAACACCTACATGTATGTCTATATATGTATACATATGAATATATGCATTTATGTATACATGTAATACATACATATATAGCTATATATCACATCATTGCATTCTGCAGGGTTCTCCACCTTATCACCTGTGAATCTTCATCTTGATCTTCTTGTGCTCCTCCCTTCTCTGATTTGTCCCTCCCCCTTCCTCCTCTCTAGCTGTTTGCCCCAGTTCTGTTGCTAGCTTATTTTGACTTTTTCTTGCTCTTTTGTTTGTTATTCCTATATCCCATCTGTAAGTGAGACATACGGTTTCTGTCTTTTTCCTTCCAAATTATTTCTGCTAATATGATTCCCTCTAGGTGCATCCATGTTATCACAAAGATGTCATATTTGCCAGTTTTGATTGCAGAGTAATATTCCATTGTGTAAACATACCACATATTTTTCAGCTATTCATATGTTTTGTGGAATTTGGGTTGTTTCCATATCGTGGCTATTGTAAATAGCACTACAATTTACAGACATCTGAGCACAGGTATCTTTTTGAATTAATGTTTTGGTGTCCTTTGGGTAGATTACCAGAAGTGGAATTGCTGGATCAAATGGTAGTTCTATTTTCAGTACTTTGATGTCCTCCACACAGCTTTCCATAGTGACTTGCCCAGTTTATGATCCCAGCAGCAGTGTCAAATTGTTCCTTTCTCGCCACATCAAAGCCAGCATTTGTTGTTGACTTTTTTTTGGTATGGGCCAATATTATAGGTTTAAGTTCGTATCTTGCTGTGGTTTTGATTTGCATTCCCCTGATTATTAGTGATGTCAAGCATTTTTTTTATATGCCTACTAGTCATTTGTATATCTTCTTTGGAGACTTGTATGGAGGGAAAAATATTTTTCCCATTCTGTTGGTTTTTTTTGTTTGTTTGTTTGTTTGGGTTATTGTTTCTTTAGTCAATTCATTATGAGTTTTAAAAGCTTGGATGTAAGACCTGAAACCATAAAACACATAGAAGAAAATATGGGCAAAACATTTAAATACCTGTACTTCAGAAATCCCTTTCAGGACACATCTACAGATGCTAAAAATGAAAGAAAACATAATTTGTAATTATATTAAACTTTGAGTTATAAGAGAACACAGACAACTAAAAAACAAAAAAGCACAAACGTTAGAATTGAAGAATGCAGCATGTAAGCTGAAAAAAAAAATGACTGGAGAAACACATCATAAATAATCAAGCAAGAAAAAGGAGAAAATAAAAACAAAGGTAAGTCATTTGTTATCCAGTCAGTAGAGCAGATAGAAAAGTGAATGAAAAAGTGTGACAAATGCCTTAGGGACTTACAAGACTATCAGCAACATAAAAGTATAAAACTCTAGTAAAGGCAAGATTACCAATAAAAACAAGGAACAAACAAGCATGCAATAGTAGCATACGTACAGTATAAATATTAAATATAACTGCAAAAATGTTTGTGATATACATTACAAATTGATATAAATTTTGGCAGCAATAATAAAAAATTTGAGGGAGAAAAATAAAATGAGTTTTTACATGACTGAAGTTATTATCAGCTTAGATTTTATAACTAACATATTACACAAATAATAGTAACCTAACAAGAAAAATACTTACAAAAGGTAATACAAAATGAATCAAGTTCTTTAATAAAAGAAATCAATGAGTTACAAAGAAGAGACAGAGTTTAAAAAAGCTAAAGAGTCAAAAAAATAAAAAGAACAGACAAGTGGAAGATGAAAAAATGGAAAAAAGATTTCATAAAAATAGTAGAAGAGCAGTGGAGACTATGATGTCAGACAGAATAGATATTAAATCAAAAATCATCTTAAGGGAAAATGGAGGTTATTATATGATGACAAATGGGCCAATACATCAGGAAAATGTGATATTTATACATATGTATGAGTATATATTCCAAATTTGGGATACTTAAATATTATACTGAAAGAGGATTAACATGGTTAACAATAGAACACTTCAATATCCTAATTTCAATATGAAGAGAACATTTACATATAAATTAATCAGAAATCAGAAGACTTGAATAACACTTTAGACTAAGTGGCGCTAACAAATGTACAGAAATGTCTACACAGGAAAATACACATTTTTCTTCGTTGAGCATAGATTATTCTCCAAAATAGTGCACATTAGGTCACACAATATGCTTAAATTTAAGTAGACTGAAATATCAAGTATCTATTCAGATTATAATACAATGAAATTGAGAATTAATTACAGCAACTAAACTTAAAAAATCACAAATAAAAAAAATTAAACACGTTCTTTAATAACCAACATATCAAGACTTACTGGCACAGCATAGCACTAAAGTTGGAGGGGGGTATGATTATAGCAGTAATAGCTAACATTTAAAATTAAAATAGCACAATTCCCTCTGCCAGCCCAGCAAAGTACAGAATCAGCATCCCAGTGCAGGGAATCCCTGTGATTGTAGTCCCTGGGAGAGGAGAAGATCCCCTGCTGCCACATTCTGGTTGATCAGCCTAACAAAGCACAGAACCAGAGTCCCAGGGCCAGGTATCGCCCTGGTTGCAGTCCCTGGGAGAAAGGAAGACCTATTGCTGGCACCACCTGAACCATCAACCAGGCAAAGCATGGAATCAGCATCCCAATGCTGGGAATGCCTATTAGTGCAATTCCTGGAAGAGAGGAAGATCCACTGCTCGTATCATCCCATGGCCAACCGGGTAAAATGTGGAACCAATGTCTGAGTGCTGGGAATAATTGTGACTACAGTTTCTGTGAGAGGTGAAGGAATCCCTGTGAGTGCAGACCTGGGAGAGGGGAAGGTTCACTGTTAGCACCTACAACTGGTCAAGCAAAATGCAGAACCAGCTCCCAGTCCCAGGAATTCCTGTGATTGCTGTTTCTGAAAGAGGGGAATACCCACAGCCAGTGCCATTCTTATGAACAGCCCAGCAAAGCATGGAATGATCATCACAAGCTGAGAACCCCAGCAAGTGCAGTTTCTGACAATTAGTACAAGCACTTCAACAACCGTGCCAGCCAATACATGTATCATAGTATCCCATTATGTGTAGCAAACCAAAAAGCAAACAACAGAAATGAGGAAAACTACAAATATACAAACAAACCCTCCAGGAAACACCACATCACCAAAGGAAAGACAACCCACAGAACCTAATAACGATGACATAGAAGAAATGCCTATGTGTCAAATAATTCAAACTAACCACGATAAAAAGAACTCAAGCTCAGCATGGCAAAAATATAAGATATAAGTGAAGAGGCAGAAAAATACAAAAAAACAAAAAACCAGTGCATCAATGACTAATATAATTGATGAAGAATGAAATTTAATCCCTAACAGAAACAAAAAGAGATCCCACATACAAAAAGAGCAACACTAAAAAGCTATATCAGAAAAAGGAGCTCAAAAAAGCAGGAGAAAAACAGGAAAACAGATTAGAAGAAATAGAAGAACAAATCAGCACTCTCTAAGACACCATGTAGACTGGACCAAGAAAGAAAAAAAAGAAATACAAAGGAAGAAGATATAAGGAAAACTCTGAGAGATTTCAGTACTTGAAGAAAGGAAACATTAGATTAATTGGAATCCAAAGGATAAGAAACACTGGAACTGAAGGGATACTTAAGGAAATACCAGAGGTGAACTTCCCAAAGCTGAAAAAGAAAATGAAAGTAGACATACAAGAAGCCAGAAGGACACCAAACTACTTCAATGAAAGGAAAACCACAGCAAGATATATCATTGTAAAGCTTCTTAGAGTCCAAAATAAAGAATAATTAAACTGTTTAGAGAAACGGAACAGATAACATACAGAGGAAACCCTATCAGGTTGACTTCAGATTTTTTTGAGGATACATTTTAAGGTTGACCAGATTTTTCTGAGGATACATTTTAGGCAAGGAGAGACTAAAGCCATGTATTTTAAAAACTCCAAGATGAGTAATTTCAAACAAGAATATTCTATTTAGTTCTCCCCATTTTTAAGTGGGTTTTTTTAAAACACCAAGACAAAAAATGGCAGACAAGAATATTCTATTTAGTTCTCCCCATTTTTAAGTGGGTTTTTTGCTTTGTGTTTGTTAAGTTGTGTGTGTTCTTTTTGGATCTTTGTTATCAGACCCTTGTCACTTGTATGGAGAGCAAAATTTTTGTCCCATAGGTTGGGTTTCTTTTTGTTTTCTCTGTTCTCCTTTGCTATACAAAAGCTTTTTAGTTTGATATAGTTCCAGCTGTTTTTGTTTTCTTTCATCTTTTTTGCCATATAGATGTGTCCAGAAATGAATTAAGGGTTTTGCCCAAGTTTTCCTCTATGTATTTTATGGTTTAGGTCTTATATCCAACTCTTTTATCCATTTTGAATTGGTTTTAGTACATGGTGTGAGGGAGGTGTCTTGGTTCATTTTTTGGCATGTCTTGGTCCAGTTTTCCCAGCACCATTTATTGAAAGGCTGTCCTTGTTCCAATATAAGTTTTTCACTCCTTTGTCAAAGATTAGTTGATTATATATGTGTGGTTTTATTTCAGGCACTCAGTTCTGTTCCATAAGTCTGATAGTCTGTTTTTGCACGAGTATCAAACTGTTCTAATTACTATAGCTTTGTAGTATAACTTGAAGTCTGGAATAGTAATGTCTCTGTTCTCTCTTTTTCTGGCCAAGAGGCTTTTTAATATGACGTCTTTTGTTATTCCATATGAATTTCCAGTAATTTTGTTCTATCTCTTTGAAGAATGCCATGGGAATTTTTATAGGAATTGCATTGAATCTGTAGATTGCTTTTGGTAGGATGGCAATTTTAGTGATGTTAATTCTTCCAATTCATGAGCATTCCAATTCCATATCTTTATATCTTCTTCTATCTCTTTTAGCAGCGTTTTGAAGTTCTCTTTGAAAAAAATTAATCAGGAGGAAAAGTCAAAACAAGCTAAGAACAAAACTAAAGTATACAACTGGGGGTGGTGTGGGGTGGGAGGAAATGGTCAGGGAGGAAATGAGGTGAATGATCCTGTGGAAAACAAAGATGTGAAATATATATATATATATATATATATATATATATATATATATATATAAAATAAAAATCTCTGCTAGCTCTCGGAAACACACTTGAATATAAACAAAAAATACAAACAAAAAATACAAATCTAGGGATAAATACAAACTTAAAGGGCTAAAAAGACACCTTCAATCAAATAGTCAACAAAAGAAGGCAGATGTAACTATTTTTAATGAGATAAAACAGATTTCAAACAAAAAAGTGACAAAGGACAAGAAAGGACACTTCTTAATGATAAAAGAGTTAATATATCAGAAAAAAACATAGCAATTATTAAGATAATGAGGGAGAACAAGCACTCATCAAAAAAGTATTAGCAACACTCAAAGTGAACATTGGTGAAAATACCTATGTAGTAGGAGACCCTTAACACTCCAGTCTCATCAAAGAACAAATCAATGAAACAGAAGCTTCACAAGGTCACAGAAGCTTTAAAGGAAGATCTAGACCAAATAGACTTAATATGTGTATAGAACACTGCACCCACAAGGAAAAGAACAAATTGCTTTTCAAATGTACATGGATCATTCTCCAAAACTGATCATATATTAGGCCATAAGGCCAACATAAATAATATACGCAAAAATTAAAATAATTCCTTTTTCTCTGAACATAAAGGTATCAAACTAGAAATCAACAATAAAAAGAAAATAAGGTGAGTATATAACAAGCTACTGGAAGACATTTGGGTAAGTGAGAAAATCAAGAAGAAATTAAAACTTACAGCAAAAAATTGTTAAAAAGTTACACAACTTTCCAAAATGTATGAACTCAGCAAAATCAGCACTAAGAGGAAAGTTCAAAGCAATACAGGCTCATATCAAAAAGCAAGGAAAAACCCAAAAGAAAACCAACCTGAGGAACTGGAAGAACAATAACAAAAAATCAAAACCTAGCAGATGACAAGAATTAATAAAAAAAATCATCTGCATCTTATTACAAAGATAATAAGGCCACACAGTCCTCAAAGTTAGTTTTGTAACCCTGTTACATGATCAGAAATAGATTCACATATAAAGTGAAGTCTGAACTGAAATTAGAAGGGGTCAAATGTAGGTGGGGGAGGATTAAGTAGCAACAACACACTTTGGTATGTGAATTTAAACAAGAAAGTGGCAGGAAATAAAACTATATAAACATAATAATGAGAGACTCAGTGCATTTTTGAAAATTAGGTCTAGAATTTTGGATTTTGTGGTTGTAGATGACACTGTACTGAGCTTTTCAGATTCACCCTCAGGAATGAGAAAAAAAAATCCATCAACTTGACTTAGGGTTCAGGTTCGAGTGGAGACAGCAGTTCATCCATCATAATTCTTCCCTGTGGGGCAGTTCCCTAAAGGACACATTAATTCCATTGACCCTCTAGTTTCAGTCAGGATACACTGTGAACCAACTCAGATGTAAATAACTAGCAATTTCAAGCTGCCTTTCCCACAGCTATTAATCTGGGCATATTCCCTAGTGAACACAACACAAGCTAGTCCTCTTAGAGTTCCCAGAAACCTGCCTTTCGGTATTTGCAGTAGATAGAAACCAGTGGATTATAGAACATTTTATGAACAAAAAGTCCATTAGAAAGCTCAGAGCAAATGTTTATCTTTCAAGATGACAGATAGGTTTCAAGTTTTTGTTCTGTACCTTTCCAAGGACTGATGAAATATCTAAGGAACATTCCCTTAACAGCAAAATAAAACAGTGGGAATCCTGGAGAGAGAAAAAGGATATTTTTGAACAAGTCTGCAGAACAGAAAGAAAATGGAAGACAATGTTGATGGGAAATAAAGCAAAATACATTTTCAGATAAAACAGGAAGGCATCACATAGTGAAGAAGGCAGTGATGCTAAATAGGATTCACATGTGAAATTCTTCCTCCAATTCAATGTGTGTTAAGTGTAAAATGAAATATAACAAAAGATGTCAATTGATAGAAAGGAGAGAAAATGCTGAGTCTTTGTATCTGTGAATAAAACCATCATTTTTTTTATAGAAGAGCGACAAGAGAGAATACATTGGCCATTTCAAAAAGATTATGAAAGTGTGTGATCACTGTACGAAGAGCTACATCCAAATTAAAAGGACTGAGAATGAGAAATTGAACTGGGAAGAGGATATGGAGAAATAGTTATCTTTCGGCATAAGCTCCTCTGAATGACTTGTATTATTGTTATTATTTCCCTACATCCCTACAACAATATTTAAAATGATGGGTTTAGTAAGTCTTTGTCATAATTGCCTTGTATGAGCAAACACCTCTTAACCACAGCCAAGGATGTTTCCAGTATTATCAAAACACATAAAGTACCTGACTTCTAAATGGATGTTGTAAAGTAAATGCTATCAGTTTTCACACTCTTCCACAATTAACCTATATGATCAGCATTATGGAAGCACACCTTCCCCAAGATCATACATACCTGGCCCAATGGGTGTGTGTATGTATGTATGTGTGCATGTGTAAGTGGGCACACCTGGGCCTGCAAGGAAGGGGATAAAATGGTGGTATCACCTTTGGGGAGAGAAAATGCTGTTGAGAAGAGAATGTAAAGATAACCCTGAGAAATAGTATGACTATTCCTAGGGAGTAGAGGAGTTCACCTACTTCCTAGACCCCTGTTTTCTGCTGCCTAGCCTCCCCACTGGCCATACAATTGGTCCAGCATCCCTTCCTGCTGTGCCTGTGTACCTGAGAGCATTAAAGCCTATGCAATCCACAAAGGGCTCTGACACTCTTCTCTGACTATCAGAAGCAATGATGAACCTTATCTAGGTAGGCATGGTTATGATGAACCTACCCTGATTGGAAAGGTTGCAAAACAATGATGATAGCTCAAGCTGGATAAAAATGGATGTAGGGAAAAGCATGTTTTTTATGCAACATAATTTAGTGGTTAATCTTAAAGAAACAAACTATCACTTTATTTTCCAATATCTGTAAGGACTATCCCCAGACCTCATAGATTAAGTCTTGGTGGAAATTAATTGTTTTTAGAAAAGTAAAACCTCAGGTACTCACAGAGAATTACATCACAGAGAATTACTATCTATAATAGATATTCATTAATATTTGCTGAATTAAAATTTATAAGGAGTAGAAATGGGAAGATGGTGGTCAAAGGACAGCAATTTCAATTACAAGGTAACTAGGCTCTGGGGATATATAGGTGATGACTAGCATAATAATGCTAGTCTATTGTATATTAGAAATTCATTGAGATTATCTCTTAAATGTGCTACTACACACACAAAAAAGAGCTATCTATGATGGGTGTGTTAGTGTACTTTGTTGATGTAATTTTTTTCAGCTAGATAAATACATTTTTAACATTGTACACCTTAAACTTAATATCAATTATATCTCAATAAACCAGGATAGGAGAAAGCCTGTAGACTAGAAATATTTTTATGAGGAGTTTTCAAATCCTATATAGTGTCATCCTTTTTGAAAATAAGGTGATTTTAAATTTAAGTCTGGATACATGAAAAAGTATTAGCATAAAATGAAAAACAAAATATTCACTAACAAAGAATATTAAACCCGCTTAAACTATTTCTGATATTTTAAAACATCTGCGTTCATCTTTGTTTTTTGCTTGTTTGTTTTGGTCTTCACTACCCTGTGACATCATTTTTAGTTATTAATATATAAAAACCTGGATAAAAATGAATACATTTGAACCATAACAATTTTTTAAAAATCTTATAGTGACTAAGATCTTTTTGACTTATGACTTCCTGTTGCCACAAGGACATTTATTTTCACCTTCTGAATATTTGCTGAAATAGCCATGGAATCATAAGACTTAAACACCACTCACCGATGTTATCACATACTTCCATCATGGAGTCTTAAAGGTAAATCAAAATCTGCTTTGCCTAGGATCGGACCTAATAAAATTCATAATTCTGATCTAAATGCTCATAAATAAGCAGATAATGATATAATTTTACACAAATTTGTACTCATTTTGCGCAGGTATTACCTAAATACTCTGTTACAAGTGGAAGTTAATTTTTTTTTTCTTGAAGCCATAAGTAGAATTTTTTTTCTTAAAGCAACACATCCACTGAATTTTTCATTTACTCTAGGACCATAAAGTACATATTTGATAATGCGACTGGAATCACCACTATATGCAAAAAATTTGTCCCACTGTGCGTCAAACATTAAAGAAAATCGAGGTACATTTACTGTGATTAGCAAGGAAGATGGTTTGGTGCTACTGGTCTCTACCTAACATCGCCAGACATGCTGTTATGGCAAGATTAGCAAGGATCAGCCTAGAACAAACTGACATATTCGCTGTCTGCACCAACCCAAACCCATTCAGTAACCCCTCTTAGAGTGATAGAAGATGAGCATGCCCTGAATGTGAATTTCCTGTTTGAATTTGTACCAAGACAAATGTTTGAGAAACTTTTATTTAGCATGCTGGTTAGAAAACTGGAGAGGCATCTGCTTACTTTTTTATATAAGGAAGGGTTGTTCTTGAAAAAAATGTCCATTTTTTGACCCCCAATTAAACCTAACTGCTATTTTTCTCAATCCTTTAGGAACCAGAAGAGTGATATGATATTTTATAACAATATCTTTAAATCATAGACTCTGTATTCAGCATACATTTCTATCTGTTTCTTACTAAATTTGTGAATTTTAAGTTCCATCTTCCATGTAATGTGATGGATGATGATACTATTAACTAGAAGGTAGGAGTTTCAGTAATGAAACCATTAATTTAATGTCCTAGATATTAACCAATCCTCTATGAACACAGAAAATGTTACCTTTCGTATAATTATTATATTAAAATGAAAATGAAGTTTAAGAAATGAAGACATTTTTCTAGGTAAGAAATTGGTATTACTGTTCACTTGGATTTCAAAGTCATTATTTTAGTTTATCTCCAAAGTTTTGCATTTTATATAGTTTAACGCAAAGATTTTGTCATCCGTTTTTAAACTCAGACCCTTCTTTTCAAATTATGAATCGCTGTTTTAAAATTAAGTTCTAATTCTAATAGTCAACAAAGAAAAACAGTACTCTATGATCCTGCATAGACAATAAATCAGTAATTATAGTCATAGCCTTTGGATTAAAAGATTGAAATCATATAATTTAATAGAAATATCTACACTTTACATGTGTTTGGTTTTAATTTCCTTAAGAAAAGGGTTAATGTATGAGTAATGCCAGTACAGATGATGACATATATTAGGAATTTGACAAATATTGACAAATAAAGGTGGCCTCAAGATAATGCATTAATTTTAGTAACCTAATGATTTTTGTGTTTTGCTACACCATCAGATTTATGCTGGACATTAGCAAGATCATTAACATGGCTATCATTTACCAATTATCTCTTTGTAATATAATAACACCATCAACTTTGAATAATGTGCATATAAATTATTTTAACTCCAAAAGATATGGGAGCAAAATATTTGCAGGAAGATATCTAATATGGATAGTTATCCAAATTAATAATGAGTTACTTTTTTCATATTTCATATTTGATTAGTCATATATTTCAGAAAATAATCTATTTGAGGAAATATATATGCAATTTTTTACTCAAGCAGGGATGAACCTAAAGTGAATATGTTGCTCCAAGGTAAAGAACACTCTCACCTAAAATCTAGCATTTCTGACTATCCTTTTTGCTCTCAGCTATAACTTCTGACTATATTCTAATATGATGAGGAACATCAAATGATCCATAAAAGCAAATCCTTTTTTTTAATTTAAACTGATTTAATTAGTTGCAGTATGACAACTTTAAGATAGCAGTGCTTTTTAATTTGCATTAACATTATAAAAGCACAAATTCATAAGTTTATTGCAGTGCTATTTACAATAGTCATTATAGAAATAATTGAAATGAACACTGACAGAAAATTTTTTTGCAATATTAAGTTCAATACAAAAAAAGTTCAATTCTATTATCATTTTACCATTATTAAATGTAAATATGAATGTAAAACATTAGACATTTTCATTAAAAGCATCCACCAACTTCTTTTCTTAGATAAAAATTCAAAAAATTTCCATGATATATGAAGCTTTGGAAATTTTGATGCCATATTTATAACTCTACTGCATGCTGTTTTTCTCATCTTTCTTCTGTCCATTTTAAAGCTTTCCTTCAAACAAGCATGATATAACTTCAAAATATTTGCACAAACTCTCATTTCTTCAAATAATCACCCTCTTTCTGTTAAAATATTTTGTTCTATGTAACAGTATATTGTTTTCAATTCAATTTTTACTTATTCAATGAAATCTATGAAGATTGATTACATTCCAGTTTTATATAACATAATTTATAGCACCTGATATTTTCTTTTATTGTACTTCAAAAATATTAACTTATGCAGGTGTTTGTATAATCATTTTAATTTGTAACATCCACTGTTCCACTGGACTTTAGACACAGTAAAAAAAGAAACTATGTTTATTTTTCCCATTATAATACCTTTAGTGTTTTGTTGTTTGATATGCAAATCATATAATATAGATAGACAGATAGATAGACAGATACATACATACATACATACATAAGTACATAGATAATGTATGGATTTTTGAATGAATTACTGAATGAATGGATGAAGTGAACTCGCAGGTACAATTAAAAACTTGCAAATCCCACCTTTTCTTTTAGGACTTACTACGACCTCAGAAATATGACAGAATATAGGGGTGTCAATTCTAGGATGTGCCCTCAAGCAGTATTGTCTTAACTTACTTTCATGTGTCTCACCATCTTAAGTGGCGGTATGAGTGCCCATACCCAAAGTAATGGAAATCTAAGGTTGTGAATACAGATGGATTAGACTTGAACTTCCAAATCAGAGTCAAGTAGACTTGGCAGATCTAGAGCTAACCTACACAAACATGTAACTAAGAATAAATTATCTGGATAAAGCACTTGGCATTTAGGTTGTTTGCAGTAATAGCTTAATGATAAATTCCAAAAATATGTTTATTAGACTATAAATTAAATTGGGAAATAGGGCATTTATTGAAATTAGGCAAAATGTGTTCCTTATGTCAATGACAAACACATACAAATTCAATTTATTTATACTCTATAAATATATTTATATTTTAGCACATACAACATATATATGTATTTTAATAACTCCTTGCTATTTAAATAACTGCTAACACTCATTGAAAAAGTTTAAAATTTATAAAGAGAAAATTTGTTGATTTCTTTTATAGCTAAAAAATAAAAAAACCTGATTTTTATTAGCTACACTATTTTTTAAGTTATAGTCATTAAACTTATTATTATTTTATCCTTTTCATAGCTAAATATATACAATGGAAGAAGTTAACATCTTAAAAGTCTTGCTTTTAAATTCTGTACCATATACATCTCTTTGGCAAAACAAACAAAGCAAAACAAAATGTCTTTTAGATATATACTAAAGCTAGATCATATTTCCCCATGTTTGTTTTTTGCAAAAATTGAAGAGTAACTGGAACAATAAGATTATGATCTAAATCACTAATTGTACTTATTTAGTGAATTGTTATTACTTTTCATCAGAGGCAGGTTTTAGGCAGGTTTTACAGAAGTTACCTACAGGGCATCTAACAAATTACAAGTGTGGGATGCCTCAGTCATTAAAAGCTCCAGGCAGAATCTATTCCTAGAAACACAGGTTGATGTTCACAGGCAGTGGTGCATACTACTCAAGAATGAGTAGGAATTAGCTCTTCACTTTTACTTTAAAATTTCCCAGAAGGGTATATTTCAAATTCTCTGAATTCTAAATTCTATTTCATGTTGGCATCTAGTGTTTAGTTGCTTTTCAGTCTTCCTTAAATGACAGGAAATATTAATGTCCATCTATTTCAAGTTTATAAAATTTCTGAGATGAGACCTTTTAAATATACGTATGCTCAACCCATCCCAGACAAATGCTAGTTATTGGGATTGAATACCAATGTTTTTTAAAAAATGTACAGATTAATTTTAATATGCATTCAATTTTATGTCCTTGATATTAGTCTAGTGTTTTGTTTTGTTTTTTAAGGGGGAAACTGAGACACATGAGAAGTGGGGTGATTTGCCTAAGGTGCTCAAGGTAGCCAGAATAACATCAAGTGAGATCCCACTTAGTCTCACAGCAGAATATTTTTCCTAGGTTAGTGAGCTCAGTCTCCTAGGTTAGTGAGCTCAGTCTCCTGTTAGCAGACTTCATGTTAGTGATTCCATTCATCTCAGGAAATATCAGTTAAGGTAAATATTAACATGTAAGTTGGTTGTTGTTAATTTTATTTTTTCCTAGTTATATTTTTAAATAAATCCTTGTAATTTGAGCTAGTTAATAATAGCTCAGAAATACTAAGTTTATAATAAAAGTTTCCATTAAAATATGGAGCATTTTAATGAGATCCATCTTTTTTATTTCCCACTTAATAAAAACTAGGACACCATTCTTATATTATTAATCTTACCATTTTCTACATAGTATCCGGTGTAATTTACAAGCTGGTTTCTTCAAATCTGTGCTTTATATCTGGTAAAAAAACACAGAAGTAACAAATGAAAATAATAGAAAAGCAAAATATTGAAGATACCAGTATTTTTTACACATACAAAATGTCAGTTAAATTTGTGTGATTTTGAATAAAGTTTTTAGATAGAACTATTTGTAGAAAAGAAATCTAAGTAAACATTGAAAATCATCTGTAAGAATACGTATTTCAATATTAAATAAAATTAAAAAACATATTTTATTACAAATTAACTTTTACTAGATTGATGGAGCTATAACTGGTGATTAGTTAAAATTCTAGAAATTTAAAAGGTGACCATATTATAATTCAATATATGATTATGTATATTATTAGATTCCAGATATTTATTTTTCACATGCCTCATTAATGCTAATATTTGCATGAGTAGAGACATTGGCATCAGAAAATAGTAAATTTCATTACTATATTTAAGAGTTTGAAGGGGAAAAGCAGATGTTTGTGTGTCACCAGCAAATGGATCATCTTAGTAAGGGTGACTAGATTAATACTACTATTGGATCTAATGTTAAGTCATATGATGATAATACTTAAGAAGCATCCAAAAGATATCCTCCTTGTTGCTCTCTTAAATATAACTCTGGTAGCTGAAAATATCCTGCCCTTTTGCTCAACAAGGTCATTTTTAATGAACAGACATTAATTAGGCCCAAATGTGTCTCTTTTGATGTAACTGGTGTTATCACAATAAATTGTCTCAGACTGCCAGACAGAGGGAGGAGAAATTAGAAGCATATCTCACTAACAATGCCAATCTAGTATTTTTAATGAAATAAATTCTGCTGGGAGCGAAAGAAAAGAACAAAGAAAGCCTTATTTAAAGGATCAGCAAAATTGCAGAGTGAGAATAAGAAAACTATAAACTGGAAATAAATATATAATAAAAATGATTACTGAATAGCACTGGAAGAGAATGTTAAATACAGCTTCCAAAGCATCACTGATACTAATTATGTACTAATTACACATACCCATACACAGACACACACACACACAGTTGAAATAGAAACATTTTATTGCCTGAATAAATCATAAGTTAGCACAATTTTGACTTACTCCACTGAGAATTTTTCACTGACTCCACTGAGAATAATGTTTGCTTATTACTATAATATGTTAACAAGACTTTTTTTGTTTCTTTGAAAAATTAGTCACATTATTTTTAGTAGAAATTCTTCAGATATAGAAATATAATTACCTATTAGTAGGAATTAAAACTAAAAAATGAAACTGAAATTTTATGCAAAGATAGACCAAGAGGTATGAATTGATTTAATACTGTAGATTAGACTATATAGAATTGTGTTTTTTAGTCAATCATTGTCAATTATGTGCAATATGTACAATTTTGCCCATGAGGAGGCATGACTTTTGAAAATGAGTAACAGGAACACAGGAAGAGATACCTAAATCATGAGTTTTAGCTAAATAAGAGATATCAGCATATGTCATGGCAAAAATAATTTAATAAAACTATTTCATTCAAAAGAAATACTGAGCAGCTTTCTTATTATCTGACCTCTATTCACTATATATGTATATATTCTTTATTATATTTTTAAAATTCCATGTACTACCTAAAATGACAAGGTTTCTTACTGTTATTATCTACAATTCTCTAGAATTATTAAAAAGTAACCATTCAAACAAACTGGACCTTTTTTCACTCTCATTGCTTCTATGAGAAACTTTAACTATAAAATCTTTAAGAGTGGTATTTTAAATATCTAAAATAAAAGCTATAATAAGACGTTTACTTTTACATAATAGAATACTCCTTACACGAAAAACAAAAGGACTCCTGGATCAAGATAGAATTATGCTTAGTTAAATAAATCAGATAAATGCAAAGATTGTACTATTTCATTCATAAGGGGTACACAGAGAAACCAAACAGATGACTTAAATTAAAAAAAAAGTATCAAATTAGCAGTTACCAGAAAGAAAGAGAGAATGAATGTGGATAAATTAAGTAAAAGGTGTCAACTGTATGGTGAGGGACTGAATTATACCCTTAGTGGTGAACTTTGTGTAATGTATCCATATGTATTATTTCTAAAGATTCATGTTTGAGATCTATATACTGTATTTACAACAAAAATTAAAAAGAAAATTAAAAGATTATAACTTTTGCAAAAGATAATGTACTTAGGCAGTATTTTTTGAAACAATGTAAAGTCAGACATTTGAAATAAAATATTAAATTAAAAGTCATAATTAAACCATGATTCATTTTAAGTCTCTTTTAGAATTAACACAACATGCGGCTTAGGAATATGGACAAAAATTGAGGGCTAGATTTAATCAAATTATTTTGTGTAAATACAGCTTAACTAATTGGAGAAAATGGTGAGCATAAATATGAGGATCTATATTTGGTAGAAGAAAGGACTCATATTTATTTAAATGCCTCACTCTAATCTTTATCTGTTCAATATTAGAAAGAAGAAAATTATAAGATACAGGAAAATACAAAGTGTGGCAAATATTATTTTCCTAGTTCCCTTAATGTGTGTGGAATCAATAATAATCATTAGCTTCTGTAATTAATAGTTTTCATTTCAATATCTATATATATTTAAAAACACTATTACTAATGAAAAATTAATGTGATGTAATCTCAAATAGTGTTTTGAAATACAATAGTAAGGTGTAAAATTTACTACATTTAAATTTCTAGTCTTGTAAATTTTAAAAGCATCTCATTCTATTAAAATTAAAGAAAAATGTTATATGAAAATGTCTTAAATAATTTAAAATTTGATTTAGAATGGGAAAAATGCAATAAGATTTAATATTGGATAAACACTGTATCTGTAAATTATATTTGCTTTGCCTGTGTTAAATTATATTGGTAAATTTGAGCATATCATTTAATCTAATGACTTGATTTATTCATATTTAAAGTAAATAAGTAACATGCAGGTTTCTACTACAGAACATAGATATTTACTATTATTCAAGCTATATAATACATCTCTCATTTTTTGTACTGAGCTTATTTTTTGTTCATATTTCATAGGTTGAGGTTTGTAAGGTCATTTCATTCTTATAATATTAAATGATATAAAGTAAATAAGGTAACATATATTTTCTGAATATTTGCAGGAATGTAAAGAATGTAATTTCATTTCTCAGAAAAACAAACTATTAGTAATATATTAGGAAAGAAAATAATCAATAGAAATTTGCCTTGAAAATTACTGTTTACAGATGTGTGATTATTTGTTTCTCAACAAAACAAAATGCTAAAAGAATAGCATTTATGGTTCTTAAATCAATCCAATGTTAGGAAATAATGTTCCTCATAAATCCAAGTCCTGAACTGAATTCTCAAATGTTTGTTAAGATATTTCTATAATTTTTGTAGTTATCTGTTCTCTGTTTTGACAAATGTATAATGGCATATTTCTTTAGTTTACAACCTGTTTCAATATAGGGGAATTCATGTATTATTGACATTTTTATTGAATAGCCCTTAGATATAAGATTGCACTTGACACTTTGGTAAAATGGTACACCTTCTGTCCTGATGTGATAAGAAGACATACAAATATATACAAAAATATTTCAATAAAATTTTAATGATATTCTCAATATTATTAGAGTGATGGCAAAAGATACCATAAGTGTTTTATATGCTATAGGGAGTAGAGGATAAAAGTAAAGGTGAAAAGAGAACAAAAGAGAAGAAAGAAAAGAAGAAAAGAGAGCAAAAGTAGCAAGACCAGAATTCAAAATGATTCCCAGCCTTGGTTTTTAAGGATACATTTGTCTGAACAATTATAGGCAGACATTGCAGGCTACATGTAGGACATACTTTTTTTTTCAAGAAAAAAAATGATCCAGTTAACAGTATACATTTGACTATGCTTCCCTGGATTTTACTGTCCTTTTAAAAATTAATACATCGGGATTTTAATCTGCAATAAATTTGCTGATATGAGGAAGTGGAGTCTATCAGAAATAGTAACATCATGAGGGCAGAATTAGTGCTCTTAGAAAGAATCTCAATGACCTCTCACACCCTATTCCACTGTGTGATGACACAGTCTGAATGAAGATGTGTAGGGGACAGAAAAAGAAGGTTGTCCACTGAACAAATCCACACAAATATGAGGAACTATAAATTCCTGCACAGCTGAGTAAGCACAGATATCCTAGATAAGCAGATGCCTACAGACAGCTAGCCCCCTGCAAAACTGACGTCAAGCAAAAGGCTGTTATAACTGCTGAACTATGTTACATGAACTGTACAAAAGCTGAATGAAAAGTAAACTTGGGGCCAATGGATCAAGAGAAATGCTGCTGCGCCCTCTTGCTCAAGAGATCATCTTGATCATCTTGATTTCAATCCTCACCCTTCCCCTCAGGTACCGTTCCCCACTGTGACTGGAAGATGGCAAAGATGGCAGCCAGCAAACCAGAAGGACCCCTGACTAGAACCCCCATTTACTCATGCTAAATCCATGACTTCCCTTTTCCAGAACTGTAAGACATAAACCCAGTTATTGATAAGCCACCCAATCAATGGTATTCTATTAAAGCAACTCAGAATAACTAAGACAGAACCTATACAAGGTAAGTTGATATTCCCCAAGGGCAATTGCTAATATAATCTCATCAGCACTCTAGGTAAGGGCAGTAATTATAACTGCTATGAGTAGGTCATGTATGGAGGTCCATCACACACACACACATCATATATATATATACGATGGAGTCATATATAGCACTGTCATATATAGCACTACCTGTACATTCATATGTTCTCAGGCATTCTCAGGCATTGAATAAGCATGATAAGTTACTGCATAAGTAGAAGAATATTCTAGGAAGATTTAGCAAGTTCAACGATTCAGAGACAGGATGATGTGTGTGATGCTGAAAAAAACACAAGTCTAGTATGCATGCAGTAGATTTAAATGGGCTGTCAACACTGAATAAAGCTCTATAAGTATATAATGATGGCTGATTAAAGTAAAAAGATAATGAAAAAACTTAAACATAGGGCATTTTAGGGAAAACATGTTTCTAGAGGAAATTGTGGGAGCCCAAGAACCAGGAGATCCAAGGGACAGCAGAATTTTTTGTGGTTTCAAATGTACTTACAGCAGAATCCAATTCTGCTATAAAAGATGCAGGAAGTTAGTACAAAAAATAGTGCTGGAATGAAGATATGACTCTTATCAGATGGTTTATTTCTATACTTTATTGCTCTAAGAAAAACTGGATAAATGGGAAGATATTATTTCTACTTAGGGCTTAAGATTTTTAATTTAAATGCAGTTTCAGAAAATCTTAAAAGCAATTATCATTGCTTTTTTTTGTTTTTTTTTTGGTTTGTTTTGGTCCTGTTTTTATCACTTAAGTCTAATGTAATAAGGCCATGAAGTCTCTTGTGAATATCCAGCACACTCATCCAACTCAAATCCCTCAGCTTCAAGGTTTCTAGTGCAAGGATATCAGTCTGTCTCTGGCAAATTTACATATTGGCAAACAGAAATGTAGCAGATTTGGAGCTGAGTATTGGGCTTAAACAAATAATAGATGTAGCAGATAAACAATTAGAACTATTCCAGTTATAAATGAAGTGTAAGAGAGATTAAAAAATAATTCTATGTTCTGTCTATTCACTACTTATAATGTATTTTGGGTATCATATTTGAGTAGTAAAGGATTATTGGTACAAGAAGACAGAAAACAAAGCAAATTTCAAAGTCTTATATTACTCAGGCAGTATTTTTTTTTTTCTCATCTGGTTTAGAATTGTGTCCTTCATGCACAGGCAATATTGAACACTCTTTATTTAAATTATGTTTTTAAGATATTAGAAAATGTTTCTTGACATATTTTTGTTACTTATGTGTCCCTTGAGGCTCTCAATGGAGGTAATAAAAGGTGTTTAGTTTGCTCTAGGAATGAGCTATTTTGAGTATGTAGATATATATATATATATATATATATATATATATATATATATAATATATATAGACATTAATCAGCAAAACTAGGCATGGTTTAAATGTTAAGTAATACTTTAGCTATATGTGTATAAAATAAATGCATACATTATCATCATGGAAAATCACATACATACACACACATGCTTTTCTTTCTACTTTAAAGCTCAAGTTTTAACCTCGCAAGGTTAACTATTCCATTTCTTTAACATGTCTGCACATTTTCATGAACAATGCATGTATAGGCATCACACAAAAAATTTAGGGTCTGGTATATGATAGGTAATTAACACATATGTGTATATATATAGAGAGAGAAATGTACAAATATGTATTTATAAGGTCAAGAATGTATGACAGCAAGTTGGGAAATATTTACAAAAGTAAATTCTTGTCAAATTTAATATACACACTTCAGTATATGTTTTATGGAAAAGGTTATACATGTTAAACTGAGTAAAATAAAAATATAACAAATTAACTAATTTTTTTTATAAATCCCTTGTACCTAGTTTGAGAAAAAAAATAATTGCTTTTACCCTTATAGACTATTAGAAAATTGCTAGTTAATAATTAATTTAAGTCAATAAAACTTGTTGGAATTGCTATTGTAAGCTAATAATGCATAAGCTAATAATGATTATGTTTTATGAAAAAAACATAATTTTTGTGTTCAGTGTTCTAATAAACTACAATGAAGATGGACAGTATTAAAATATTATAAAAATGTAAAATAAAGGTATGGAGAGCAATTTCATAATGCAGTGATCTGCATGTCTGTTTTTGATCTAGTACCATGCTGTCTTAATTATTATGGTTTTCTATGGTTTTCTGGGAGTGTAATACCTCCATTCTCTTTCCACTTAGCCAGGAAAGAGCTATTTGAGGTTTTTTATTATTCCAAATAAACTTTAGTAATATCTTTGGACTTCTTTGAACAATGACATTTAGAATTTTGTTGGAATTTGTTGAATCTATAGATTGCTTATGGTAGAATGGCCATTTGGACTATTTCATAAGCAGGGGATGTACATACAGACCAATAGAACAGGAATCAAAAGCTGAGAAATAAAGTCACACATATATGGTCACTTAGTCTTTGAAAAAAGAGCAAAAAAAAAGGAACAAGGATAATCTCTTTAATAAATTGTGTTGAAAAAACCGGACTGCTATATTAACAAAATTAATTTAGACTACTCTCTCACACCAGGTACAAAAACTAATTCAAAATGGATAAAAGACCTGGATGTAAGACCAGACACAACAAAATACACAGAGGAAAATATGGACAAATACTCCAAGACTTACACTTCAAAAACCTCTTTCAGGACACATCCACAAATGCTAAAATAAAATGAAGGATAACAAAAATAGCTGGGACTATATCAAATTACAAAGCTTCTGTACAGCAAAAGAGACAATAACCAAAACAAAGAAAGACCCCACTGAATGGGAAAGTAATTTTGCTCTCCATACAAGTAATGAACCTGATGTTAAAGACCCACAAAGAACTCACACAACTTAACAAAAACAAAGCAAAATGCCCAGTCAAAAAATAAGGAGAAGAACTAAAGAGACACTTCTCCAAGGAGAAAACACAAATGGCCAACAGATGTATAAAAAATGTTCAACAACACTAATCAGGGAAACGCAAGTCAAAACCACAGTGAGATGCCATCTTATACCAATAAGAATGGCCCATGTCAAAAAAAAAAAAAAAGGTGAGTAACAATTGCTGACGGATATTAAGGAACAATTTTACATTGCTGGGGAGAATGCAAAATTGTCCAGCCACTATGGAAAGTTGTGTGGAGG
Organism: Uropsilus gracilis; assembly: GCA_004024945.1. Lineage (NCBI taxonomy): Eukaryota > Metazoa > Chordata > Mammalia > Eulipotyphla > Talpidae > Uropsilus > Uropsilus gracilis. Next base: position 1,816 of record PVHY01013606.1, on the reverse strand, counting down.
ACCCTCAAATTATTGAAAATGGAACTACCATTTGAGACAGCAAACCCACTTCTTAGATTCTACCCCAAGAACACCAAACACTATTCAAAAAGATATATGCACTCAGATGTTTATTGTACCACTCTTCATAGTAGCTAGATATGAAAACAATCCAAATACCCAAAAACAGAGGGATGGATCAGAAAGGTACAGTATATTAACACAATGGAATATTATTCCACAATCAAAAAAGATAAATTTGATGCATTTGTGATAACAAAGATGGACCTAGAAAGAATCATGATGGTGGCAATAAGTCAAAAATAAAAATAAAAATACAGGATGATTCCACTTCTATGTGGAATAGAGGGAAAGCAAACAAATAAAAGACAAGTAAAACTTAAAACTAATAAAATGTCCACAGAACAGAAACATAGAGCAAAGAAGGGTTGGAGGTAAAACAGTGGAGGCATGGGCACAAGAGATTAAGATGATGATTAATGTTTAACAAAATGGTGGGAGAACCCTTGGTATAGGATGATGTAAAAATATCAATATGTGCAATCAAATAAAAAAAGGAAACAAATACAGTGAATCTTATAATTAGAATAAAGAAATAAATAAAAATAAAAAATACATATGCATATAGATGTACATATACTCGTATGAATAGATATATTTATTGATAACATGCCAATCTTCCCTAGATCCTTAATCTTAACTATACATAAATAATAAGGTAATTCGTGTTTTGTTTTCTTTCACCTTTGGACTATCAGATATGCTTGTTTTTTCTTCTAATTAAGCCATATAATTATTCTTAATGCTAGCATTTTGATTACAAAAAATCGGAAGTTTATTATTGTTATCATCAGTTGATATTTTAAACTTTGCTTTAACATTTATAAATCCATTTTTAGTATTACATTTACAATAGACATTTTCATTTTCAACATTTAAAACATTCTTACTGCTTAAAACAGTAAATCAAATCAGAAACATTTATATTACCTCCAAATACTGTAAATATTAATCCTAATCACACAGGGGTTTATAATTAAACTGAAACTACTTAATTCTATGGAATATATTTGTGGTAGTATCATTTTCTTATAGCTAACCTTTCCCATATGTTAGAGTTTGGGTCCCCTGGATTATCTAAGCTTCCACTACTGTGGGAGCTGACCTGAAATGGGAGACCCATGGGGCAAAAGAACCCATGGGCGAAGCTCTCTGCCCCCACGGGGGGGGGGGTGTGTTGGGAGCTGACCTTCATAGAGGACCTTTACGGTGCTGCTCCCAGACCCCAGGCCAGGGAGTTGTTGAGGTCATCCTCTGATTTACTAAACAATTCTAAGCAGCCCTGCGGTCAGAATACTCCCATAAAAATGAGAGAGCAAATCCTATTTACCTTGGTGGAGTCTCAGTGAAGGGATAACAAGGTAAAATAGATGATTGTTTTAGAATGCTTTTGAGAACTTATGTTGTTAGTTAAAATGTTTAAGTTACACCTAAGATAAATCTGCAATCTGTTGATATGTTAACTGCATATACTCATAGAATGCTAATGTAATCGCCTTAAACACTGTATATATCCACGAAAACCTCAAATAAATCGCAGCAGATTCATCACCCCTTGAGTGTGTGTCTGCTCGCCAATCGCCGGCCCTGTGTCTTTCCTGTCCAGCTAAGCTCTGGTTCCCCACAGCCTACGCCCTCGCCCGGCCAGTCCGTGGCAAGTGGCACCCGAACAGGGACCTCTGGACAGGTAACCTTCCTTCCTTCCTTCCTTCCTTCCTTCCTTCCTTCCTTCCTTCCTTCCTTCCTTCCTTCCTTC